>JAWNLW010000467.1:0-2500 GCA_035042075.1 Drosophila macrospina | reverse complement strand
CTATATCTATATCTATATCTATATCTATATCTATATCTATATCTATATCTATATCTATATCTATATCTATATCTATATCTATATCTATATCTATATCTATATCTATATCTATATCTATATCTATATCTATATCTATATCTATATCTATATCTATATCTATATCTATATCTATATCTATATCTATATCTATATCTATATCTATATCTATATCTATATCTATATCTATATCTATATCTATATCTATATCTATATCTATATCTATATCTATATCTATATCTATATCTATATCTATATCTATATCTATATCTATATCTATATCTATATCTATATCTATATCTATATCTATATCTATATCTATATCTATATCTATATCTATATCTATATCTATATCTATATCTATATCTATATCTATATCTATATCTATATCTATATCTATATCTATATCTATATCTATATATCTATATCTATATCTATATCTATATCTATATCTATATCTATATCTATATCTATATCTATATCTATATCTATATCTATATCTATATCTATATCTATATCTATATCTATATCTATATCTATATCTATATCTATATCTATATCTATATCTATATCTATATCTATATCTATATCTATATCTATATCTATATCTATATCTATATCTATATCTATATCTATATCTATATCTATATATCTATATCTATATCTATATCTATATCTATATCTATATCTATATCTATATCTATATCTATATCTATATCTATATCTATATCTATATCTATATCTATATCTATATCTATATCTATATCTATATCTATATCTATATCTATATCTATATCTATATCTATATCTATATCTATATCTATATCTATATCTATATCTATATCTATATCTATATCTATATCTATATCTATATCTATATCTATATCTATATCTATATCTATATCTATATCTATATCTATATCTATATCTATATCTATATCTATATCTATATCTATATCTATATCTATATCTATATCTATATCTATATCTATATCTATATCTATATCTATATCTATATCTATATCTATATCTATATCTATATCTATATCTATATCTATATCTATATCTATATCTATATCTATATCTATATCTATATCTATATCTATATCTATATCTATATCTATATCTATATCTATATCTATATCTATATCTATATCTATATCTATATCTATATCTATATCTATATCTATATCTATATCTATATCTATATCTATATCTATATCTATATCTATATCTATATCTATATCTATATCTATATATCTATATCTATATCTATATCTATATCTATATCTATATCTATATCTATATCTATATCTATATCTATATCTATATCTATATCTATATCTATATCTATATCTATATCTATATCTATATCTATATCTATATCTATATCTATATCTATATCTATATCTATATCTATATCTATATCTATATCTATATCTATATCTATATCTATATCTATATCTATATCTATATCTATATCTATATCTATATCTATATCTATATCTATATCTATATCTATATCTATATCTATATCTATATCTATATCTATATCTATATCTATATCTATATCTATATCTATATCTATATCTATATCTATATCTATATCTATATCTATATCTATATCTATATCTATATCTATATCTATATCTATATCTATATCTATATCTATATCTATATCTATATCTATATCTATATCTATATCTATATCTATATCTATATCTATATCTATATCTATATCTATATCTATATCTATATCTATATCTATATCTATATCTATATCTATATCTATATCTATATCTATATCTATATCTATATCTATATCTATATCTATATCTATATCTATATCTATATCTATATCTATATCTATATCTATATCTATATCTATATCTATATCTATATCTATATCTATATCTATATCTATATCTATATCTATATCTATATCTATATCTATATCTATATCTATATCTATATCTATATCTATATCTATATCTATATCTATATCTATATCTATATCTATATCTATATCTATATCTATATCTATATCTATATCTATATCTATATCTATATCTATATCTATATCTATATCTATATCTATATCTATATCTATATCTATATCTATATCTATATCTATATCTATATCTATATCTATATCTATATCTATATCTATATCTATATCTATATCTATATCTATATCTATATCTATATCTATATCTATATCTATATCTATATCTATATCTATATCTATATCTATATCTATATCTATATCTATATCTATATCTATATCTATATCTATATCTATATCTATATCTATATCTATATCTATATCTATATCTATATCTATATCTATATCTATATCTATATCATATCATATCTATATCTCGTATATGTCTCTATATCTTATATCTTATATCTTATATCTTATATCTTATCTATATCATATATCATATCTATATCTATATCC
>JAWNLW010000465.1:0-24146 GCA_035042075.1 Drosophila macrospina | reverse complement strand
CATGTAGTCAGCTTTGTTATAGGACTGACAATTTCAATTCGAAATGCAGCAGACAAACATTGTTGCAAAATTGATATGCCCTATTAACACTACGCAAGAGAGAGAGAGTACAACACAAATCAAAAGATAGAAAATAGAACAACAACACAAAACGTTTGAACCCAAGTAAGGGATTAAGCGCAAGACGAAAGTGCTGACAACTACAGAAATAAGAACAAGTCAGGCAGCTACAGTCGGGCGACGACTGTGGGAGACTCTGAACGAATCGGGGAAAGCAAAAAAATTAAGTAATATATATTATGATTAACTTCAATAAATACTTTTTATATCATTTTGTCGCCGCTCGAATTCGCTTCCTATTAAGCAAATATAAAACTAAATTTAAATGCCATACAAGCTTATGCATTGGTCAACTACTACTCATTATCGTTCGTTCTTGGAAGAGAGCAGCAATAGTGAGTGAGCGCGCAAGAGCGAAGAAGGGGAAACAAACAACCGTTACTTTTTTTGCGCGTTGCGTGTATACACGTATAACTGTAACTGTACAGCGCGTCTGTTTTTACTGAGATGCTTAATGCAAAACTATGCTGACAAATCAATTGGTGGTTAAAAAACGCGTCTTGTGCATATATATTGCTTTTATAAAATTTTAAAAACATTAAATTTTGTCTGGGATGCACCAAGCTTCGAACCCCAGTCCTCTCACACGCAAATCGTACGTCCTATAACTTGAACCACCGCCTTACATACTGCACGGTCGGCAACCTCAATACATATACAGTACGAGTTTTTGCATTTGTCATATATATAGATACGAATTTCTAACAAAATTTGGTTATTGCTTTCTCTTAAATTCTTAACATTATCTGACAAATAAGGCAAAATAAATAATATATGTATATATAAAATAAAAGTAATTAGACTATGAACTAAAAGTTCAAAGTCTATTAGGTTTGACGAAGGCGAAATGTGCGTAACAGGCAGAAGGAGGCGTGGCAGACCCTATAAAGTATATATATTCTTGATCAGCATCAACAGCCGAGACGATATAGCCATGTCCGTCTGACCGTCTGTCCGTCTGTCCGTCTGTCCGTCTGTATGAACACCTAGATCTCAGAGACTATAAGAGCTAGAGTAACCAAATTTGGTGACAACACGTGTATTGTTTGCAGGCAGATCAAGTTTGTTTTAGATTTTTGCCACGCCCCCTTCCACCCCCGCAAATCGAAAAAAAACGTATAACTGAAGCTACCGACTTTAGATTTAATTCAGATTTGGCACATATGGAGAATGTCCTTTTCCGGACGTTTTCTGAAAATTTCAGCACGATCGGATCATAAACATAGAAGATATTAAGGAATGAATGATCTCCATGTTCATGGCGCCTCTGCGGCCAAAATTGCCGCACAGGCGCGAGTTCGAATCCCACTGCTGACAATTCCAAATTACATTTTTTAATAATTATAAATTAATTACTCTTATTTTATATATACATATATTATTAATTTTGCCTTATTTGTCAGAAAATGTTAAGAATTTAAAAGAAAGCAATAACCAAATTTCGTTAGAAATTCGTATACATATATGTATGTATATATATGACAAATGCAAAAACTCGTGCTGTATATGTATTGACGTTGCCGACTGCGCAGTATGTAAGGCGGTGGCTCAAGCTATAGGACGTACGATTTGCGTGTGAGAGGTCTGCGGTTCGAATCTCGGTGCAACCCAAACAAAAGTTTTATGTTTTTAAAATTTTATAAAAGCAATATATATGCACAAGACGCGTTTTTAACCACCAATTGATTTGTCAGCATAGTTTTCATAAGCATCTCAGTAAAAACAGACGCGCTGTACAGTTACAGTTATACGTGTATACACAGCAACGAAAAAAGTAACGGTTGTTTGTTTTCCCTTTCGCTCTTGCGCGCTCACTCACTATTGCTGCTCTCTTCCAAGAACGAACGATAATGAGTTGAACATTGCTTAAGCTTATTTGGCTTTAAATTAGTTTTATATTTGCTTTATTTTTTTTGCTTTCCCCGATTAGTTCATAGTCTACCACAGACGTTGTACGACTGTAGCTGCCTGACTTGTTAATTTATAAATATAAAAAAATTTAATTTGGAATTGTCAGCAGTGGGATTCGCACTCGCGCCTTTGCGGCGTTTCTTGTTGTTGTTGTTCTAGCTAAAGCAATTTTGACCACAGAGGTGCCAGTGAACCTGGTGATCATTCATATCTTAATATCTTCTACGTTTATGATCCGATCGTGCTGAAATTTTCAGAAAACGTCCGCACAGAAACATCCTCCATATATGTCAAATCTGAATCTAAATCTAAAGTCATGGCTATATCGTCTCGGCTGTTGATGCTGATCAAGAATACATATACTTTGTAGGGTCTGCCACGCCTCTTTCTGCCTGTTACGCACATTTCGCTTTCGTTAAACCTTATGAACTTTTAGTTCAGAGTCTAAAAATAAGTGTGATCATACAGTCGAGTTAATTTTGAGCGCAACAATAGTCTACAATCGATCGATACACTCGTTCACGGACCAAACCATGATCGACGTAATTCACGCAGCGTCTAGCGATCTAAGGCAGAACATTAAAAATAAAATTGCAAATGCCCAATATGATAATATTGAGAGATCTAACCCGAATAGGCAAAATAGAGTAGGCGAAAAAGAGTTCGCAAAAAGCAATAAATGGTTGGGAAATAAATTAACACTGTTCCATTAGGACAACCTAAAGTTCTTTTATTGTTAGAGTTAGTACATTGTCGCAATGTTGACTTCTCCCACTCCAAATACATTCCGGTGTTAGACGGAAAAGTATTGGTATGGCAATAAGGCATTCGAGCAATCTGACAGAATTTGCTAGTATGATAGATGAAACCGCAAAATTAGCAAAATTATTCCCTCAATCACACATGGGAAAGTTGTTAGATGTTGATATAGAGCACATAAGAAATTGGTTGTCAGTAGTAAAAATGGCAAGAAGCCTAGACTTCCTAGGTTCAGCACTAAAGGTAATAGGATTTTGAAAAGGTTAGGTGGTCCGCGTCAAACTAAATTGCTGCAAACAATATCCAAATAGTGAATAATTCGTAAACACAGAAACAAATTAAATAGCTCACAGATACAATAAATGAAATAATTTCAGCAAAAAAGAATGAGATAGTTGACACACCGCATTTATATGAAACATTATAGAATGTTAATAAAACAAATTTTAAACTTGATAGCAATTGTTAGTCCGATACCAAAGCTAAGGAGCACCTTTCAGCCAATACATTCCATGGATGTGGGGTGAACCTCTCTGCTGAAATTCAACTCGCCAACTCTGGCCATCTACTTTCAGCAGCCGACAAAGTAATAAAGAAGGTAGGCAGGCCAAACTGACGAATCATAGCCATGACCTTCTTCTTTTCTGCTTCCCAATGAGCAGGGGACGTGCGAGTTCCCTTAAGGACCATATAGACTGCATCGTGGCGAATCAGATGGTCCATATGTTGTTCATTAAGAGCGCTAGAAGCCGTTATAGCGCGTGAAGCGCTGTGCTTTCTCAAGCAAATCGAAGTATTATTTCTAATATTGATTAGCTCTAACTTTTTGTAATTAAAGAACAACTTGTCAATTCTACAACCTCTCCTATCAAAATTTCGAAGCTCAGATCTAACAATGGTTGTAAAACTCTGGGAAGTCTTTCTTTTATTGCCATCATATATAATTGAAAATGCTAACTCCTCAGAGTCAGCATCAAGAATCATATCTAGGGGTCTTTGGCCTTCGCCAGGAGCAATTATGATTCTTTGCATGGCAACATTTCCTATCTGATTATTCTCAAGCAGAGTTTCTCGACCCCCAGATTTAAGCTTCTCCATTTCCACACTCTCTTGAGTGCAAATTGCATCTGCAATTTTTAAGGGCCTAATGGTTTCAGCCATGAAATCATGGTTGTATTCCATCCTACGTTTGAGGTGGAGCTGCATTACATCTGCTTCATGGAAAGCTCGTGGGAGCGATGTCACGATATTGCTGACTGGAATCGGTAGATTAACTACAGCTCCTTTAATTGCACAATGGCGATCAACACCTAAAGATTTGATTAGCATAAATGGAAGACGAGGAGAAATCAGTCGTTCCTCTAAAAGAGTAAGGCCTTTAAGACACTCGGGCAGATGAGGGAAATCTAAGACATTTGTAATGGAAAATTTTGGTTTCCTACCAGCTTTAATGTTGCGCCAGCATGTATTGCAGAATTGGAATATATCGTCAGCAGAAGGAAACTGACTTGAAAGACTTCGTGCTGCAGTTTTCTGCGATTGCTCAATTATCCTTCGTGTCAGCTTCTTGCTCAGGCTGCCTAAATTCCACGTCAGTTCGTCTCTGCCTTTTAAATTCCGAATTTTCAATCTGTTCAGATACCCTAAAGTCCGAGTCCCGCCTACGAGTCAACCTACGAAGCGGGTCAGTCTCTTGCTCAGGCTGCCTAAATTCTACGTCAGTTTGTCGTAGTCTTCTATGCTCTCTGTTCTCTATAAGTTCGGCTTACCGAATCCGCGTTGATCGTCTTCTAGTTGAGCGCCACCTACTGTCAGTTGCCTGCTCTTCTTCCCTATACTCAGGGTCTGCTCTACGATCTCTTTGTGAACTTGTATTTCTATCTCTTTCTATCTGCGAATATAATAAATTGCTCCTATATATTTAGTTTCTCAATTGGCGGCCACGAGACCATAGAGATGCAGATTGCCGACTAAGTCGAGGCATATAAGGTGAGTGACTGTGGTCTTTGGTTTGTTAGGCGCGTTTTAGCTGTGCTCCGTGTTTTATTTGATTTAAAGTGTTTTAACCCATCTATATTAACATATTTTCATGCTACTGTGCAATTTATATACTTACCTGGTAATTTAATTACTTGTTTTGCTTAACCGGCGCCTAGCTGACTAAAACAAAATATTATTTGCTATTTCTCACTGTTTGCTGTCTTGTAGCGTCAACTAATTTGTTTGTGCTATTTTTAGATCACATACGCTGCGATCTCTCGCGCTCTTTCCCTTAATCTTTCTGTGCTTCTGTGCGTTTGTGTTTAGATAGCGGCGCTTTGTCGTATTTGTGTTGTTGTCTGCACTTTCGTCTTATGCTTAATCCCTTATTTGTGCTCAAATGTTTTGTGTTGTTGTTCTTTTTTCTATATTTTGATATTTCTGTTATACTCTCTCTTGCGCAGTGTTAATAAAGCATATTCATTTTGTAACTATGTTTGTCTGCTGCATTTCTAAGTGCAAGTGTCAGTCCGATACCAAGGCTGACTACATTTGTTGTTGGCTATGTGATAATGTAGCACATGTTAAGTTTGCTGGTTATAAACAACGGGTCAAGGAGCATATTGATAGCAAGTCTGGATTGAGATGGTGTTGCGAGTCTTATCGTGAGCCCGAAATAAATATGCAAAAATTTATGAGGCAGACCAGACATGGTTTCAGTGTGCTACACTCATCCTTTTCTAGATTGCATGCTGAATTTCAGGCCTTATAGGAGAAATTTAATACGATTTTCGTGTCACGACTTGCTCCTGATTTAGCGGTTTATGATGTTAACGCATTCATCAATTCCAAAATTATAAATACCAATCTTGTGGTGGATAAATTTAAGTTTGGTTATGCAAGAGAGATTTTCTCTTTTAAAATTGGTACCTCGGCAGATGCGTTCAAAGCAATTTGTTGTTATGCCTCCTGGCCGCAGAACTTAAATGGTAAAGAGTATGTTTCTACTAAAAGAAATCAACCTCCGATTACACTGCCTAGAAATCCTGCTTGGCGCTTCATCATCAAATGAGGAGCCAAAAAACTAACATCTTCTCTCCTGCTATCCTATCCAAATGATAGAGATCTTAACACTAAGCTTCATAAGCTATTTGTAGACAGCCTCTCTTTTGAATTTAACATAATAGTCTTTACCGAAAGTTGGTTAATGCCTGAAATATCAGATTTCTCTATATTTCCCAATAGGTACACCTCTTTTAGCTAAGATCGTAAATCACTAATGTGAGGTGGTGATTTTGTTGCGGTCGAATCTGATTTTTCATCCGAAGCGATTTTTTCTATTAATGTATCAAACATTGAGTTCATTGCTGTGAAAATCTCAATGAACAAGTTTTCTGTATTAGTTTTGGTTTCATCTAGCTCTAATGAATTTATTAACTCTATTTAAGAATCTTCTCTTTCTGAAGTTAATCCAATTCGTAACTGTAATGGCCGCCGTCTTGATCCTCTAGTAGTTCCTGAAGAAACCTTTCATAACAGTTTAGGGAGCTGCCTTGTTGTGAGCCTACTGCTTCTACTAATCCATTGATTAAACCTCATTGTTTTCGTAAAGCTGATTATTGCAAACTTAACTCTCTTATTTCAAACACTGACTGGTCTAAGCTGTACTCTTGTACTGTCTATCTTTTATTATAATTTCCCTGTGAGGTGTAATAGACCCACTTGGACCTCGCGTAAGCTAACAATGTTAAAGCATTCACATTTGAAATCTCGAGATTATTAAAAATACAAGGAGTCGAGAAATCCTTCTGATTTTTCGTGTTATGTCATAGCCAGATCAAACTTTATTACGCTGAGCTCGCGTTATTATTTGAATCGTTGTCGATTGGCGTTTCTAAAATTTTATTAGCATGAAACATAAATCCTCCTTCCTACCCTCAGGCTGCAGGCTATCAGGCTGCAGCAAATTTGTTTGCCGACTTCTTCCAAACTACATACTCAACTACTAACTTCTCTTCTATCTCACCATATCTTTACAGTTTAATAAAGTCTAACTGCATTTTTGGTTCTCTGATCTCAGAAGGTTCATTACTAAACGAAATAATTTCAGTCCAGTTCAGTTATTCTCCTGGCCCTGATGGAGTACCAGGATGCTTACTTAGGAATTCTGCTGGACTTCTCTGCAGACCAGTGCTTTCCTATCTATCTAAGCTTGATGTTAAAAATTATAGAAGTATTTTCAAAATGTCCGCTATGCCTAAAATGTTCGAAATAATTATTACATCTTTACTGCAAAAACTTTTGTAGTTCTACCATTTCGCCATTCCAACATGGTTTTGTGAAATCGAGTCTACTACCACTAACCTACTGGAACTTTCTTCTTTAGTTATCAGAGGATTTCAGAATAAGATGCAGACTGTTGTCATTTACACTGACTTCACCTCCGAATATCTCACTTCTAGAACCCAAAAAGTTCTATTTCGATCCTCTCTTTCTAAGCCCGTATTTGTAACCTCTGGCGTACCTCAGGGCAGCCATCTTGGTCCTCTACTAATTAATCTTTTTATTAATGATCTTTCTTCTATTTTCAAACACTCTCGTATTCTAATGTACGCCGATGATGTGAAGCTCTGTTTAACATCAACTCTCATAATTTTTACAAGCAGATCTTGACTCCTTCCCCACCTGGTAGATTAAGGTGATGTCGTTTTATCAGAGCAGGCCTCATAGTTTTAATTACACGCTGGATCGGACGCCTCTTTAGAATTTAAATCAGGCATAGGATTTAGGAACCCTTCTTGATCATAAATTGAGATTTGATCTGCATATTTCTTATACTGTCAGTAAGGCTACTCAAGTACTTGGGTTCATCAAACGATGGTCCAAAGAATTCGACGACCCTTATACGACAAAACTACTTTATATTTCTATTTGCTGGTTGCTGGTATTCACCTTCCATTTCTAGCTAATCGACGCATCGTGCTGGGTGTGTTATTTATTGTTGAAATAATTAATGGTAAAATTGATTCTTCCCTGCTATCAAATCGAATTAATTTCTCGGTTCCTTCTTGACTTACTCGCAACTTTATGCCTCTCGATCTTAACGCATATACGATTAACTACGGTGTGCACGAACTTTTCGAGTTCTCTGTGCTGATTATACTAAACTTTTCGTGTATTGAGCTCAGAGTCCTCCCTTCCGACTATCAAGTTTGTCGTCCTAAACTCTAGCTAGTATATACATTTCAATACTTTCTGACCTGATTGTGTTTTTCTGGGTTTTCCTAAATCCTCGTATCAAAGGTTGGATAAATCAATGCTTTTTGTTGATTTCCCCATATTTAAATTTAAATTTGAACTTAAATTTAACTTAATTTTATATTTAAATTTTTAAACTCATTTTTGGCACACCGCCTTCCGCCCCCGCAAATCGAAAAACGTATTTCTTGAGCTATGGACTACAGATTTAGAACACATAGAGTATGCGTCTTTGCGGACATTTTCAGAAAAATTAATCACGATCGGGACATAAACATACAAGATAGGTTCATGGCGGCTGCAGCGGCAAAGAATTGCTGTAGTTAGAACATTTATGGGTTTTTTAGGAGGCATCCGTTTTTGCCTCTTCGTAGATTCGTGAGCGGTTTGGCTAGCATGACGTTTTCGTTTTCGGACTGACTAAAGAGAATAATATCGTCAATGTATACGTAGCAGATTTTCTCTACGTTTTCCCTTAGAATATCGTCTAAGGCGCTTTGAAAAATTGGCGGTGAGTTCTTTAGGCTGAAGATCAGTGAACTCGAATTTTCCTATTCATATTGCCCGGTCTTTTGAACATTCTATTGTGAGCTTCATGTTATTTAACGATTTGATCACTAACTGTTTCATTCGGATGCTATAGTTAAAATCTAGTATTAATATGTTGATTTTCACGTCGATCACAGAAAAATTTGATGGGTTTGTCTTATTTGTATTAAAAAATGAGTTTAAAATTTAATTTTAAAGTTAAGTTCCCTTTAAGTTTATATTTAAATTTAAAATCTGGGAAAATCAAAAAAAGCGTTGATTTATCAAAATTTGTTGCGACGATTGGGGAAAACCCAGAAAAATTCAATCAGATCAGAAAGTATCGAAAAGTGGTTAGTATATACTAGCTAATAAGTTTAGAATGAGAAACTTGATAGTGGGAAGAGGGTCAATTTCACCATTGATTAGTTTAACAATAAATAACACACCCAGCATGATGCGTCGATTAGCTAAAGACTGTAACTGTACAGCGAGCGTCTGTTTTTACTGAGATGCTTATGAAAACTATGCAGACAAATCAATTGGTGGTTAAAAACGCGTCTTGTGCATATATATTGCTTTTATAAAATTATAAAAACATTAAATTTTGTCTGGGATGCACCAAGCTTCGAACCCCAGACCTCTCACCCGCAGCAAATCGTACGTCCTATAACTTGAGCCACCGCCTTACATACTGCACGGTCGACAACCTCAATACATATACAGCACGACTTTTTGCATTTGTCAAATATATAAATATATACGAATTTCTAACGAAATTTGGTTATTGCTTTCTCTTAAATTCTTAACATTTTTTTTACAAAAAAGGCAAAATTAATAATATATGTATATATAAAATAAAATTAATTAATTTATAATTATTAAAAAAATTAATTTGGAATTGTCAGCAGTGGAATTCGAACTCGCGCCTGTGCGGCAATTTCGGCTGCAGAGGTGCCATGAACCTGGTGATCATTCATTCCTTAATATCTTCTATGTTTATGATCCGATCGTGCTGAAATTTTCAGAAAACGTCCGCAAAGGGACATCCTCCGTAGCTTCAGTAATACGTTTTTTTTCGATTTGCGGGGGCGGAAGGGGGCGTGTCAAAAATCTTAAACAAACTTGATCTGCGTGCAAAGTATACACGTGTTGTCACCAAATTTGGTTACTCTAGCTCTTATAGTCTCTGAGATCTAGGTGTTCATACAGACGGACAGACGGTCAGACGGACATGGCTATATCGTCTCGGCTGTTGATGCTGATCAAGAATATATATACTTTATAGAGTCTGCCACGCCTCCTTCTGCCTGTTACGCACATTTCGCTTTCGTCAAACCTAATAGACTTTGAACTTTTAGTTCAGAGTCTAAAAATCAACAACTTAATAGAAAATCTATTTAAATTGAACGTTATATCCAAAAAGAAACATACAGAATGACTACTAGCACAGGGCTTCCAATTTGTTCTTCAAAAGGCTGCCCCTCATATGAGTTGTGTAAATATATAATTTAGATTTTGAAAAGGATAAACATAGACTCATCTTACAACATAAAAAATTATTGGAATTGGATAAACTAATTGCCGTTGACGTGGTCCCACTATTCCCCAGCATCCCAGTAAACCTTGCATTAGAAACAATTAACAGCAAGTGGACAGATATTGAAATATTGAAGTTTTGTATTTCAAAGAATAGATATTTTAAAATTTGAAGATAGGATTTACATACAAATTAAATTTACATACAAGTTAAATTTACATACAAATTAAAGTTAGTTCAAATTAGACAACAAAATACCTTAAAGACTAAATGGTATAAAAAGCCTACTGCATCGGGTAGAATACTAAATTATTAGTCATCCAAAACAAATGATTATCAATACATCACAAAGTTGTATTAGAAGGATATTAAACATTAGTGACAGAGTATACCATGACGAAATCAAAAAGGAATCTATAAATATACTGACAAAAAAAGAGTTTCAGCTACAGTCGACCTGGATCGACTTTGGGAGACTATGTACTAATCGGGGAAAGCAAAAAATTAAGTAATATATATTATGAATATCTTCAATAAATACATTTTTATATCATTTTTTCACCGCTCGAATTCCCTTCCTATTAAGAATATACAAAAGTAAATTTTAATGCTATATACTACGCATTTAAAAAATTATAATAGGTTGCAAAACGAATTAATCGGGTCTCGAACTCGCGATCCCTTGATTGATATTCTAACGCTCTATGCCCTAGGCCACCGACGAACGACTTCAGCAGCTGACAAAGTCAAAATATCACTATTCGTATTTCCGTTTCCTTGCCCTCCACTAACATTAAGTTTCTTTTGCTTAAGCAATGTTCAACTCATTATCGAGCGAGAGCGAAGGAAACTACCGTTACTTTTTTGTATAACTGTAACTGTATGCGTGAAAACTATGCAGATAAATAAATTGGTGGTAAAAACGCGTCTTGTGCATTCATATTGCTTTTATAAAACTTTAAAAACATTAAATTTTGCATACGACGCACGACGTAGTATAGCCACCGCTTTACATACTTCAGAGTCGACAACCTCAATACATATATGAGTTTTTGCATTTGTCATATATATAAATACGAATTTCTAACGAAATTTGGTTATTGCTTTCTCATAAATTTTTAATATTTTCTGACAAATAAGGTAAAACTAATAATATATGTATAAGTAAAAATATATAAATAATTTTAATTTTTAAAAACTGAAATTTGTAATTGTCCGCAGAGGGATTTGAACTCGCGGCTTTGCGGCGTGTTTTGTTGTCATTGTAGTTGTTGTTGTTCTAACTAAAGCAATTTTGGCCGCTGCAGCTGCAATGAACCTAATGCAATGAAATTAATTTCTATGTTTATGATCCGATCGTGCTGAAATTTTCAGGAAACGTCCGCACAAGGACACCCTCCATATATCCATCTGAATCTAAATCTAAAGTCGGTAGCTTTAGAAATACGTTTTATTCGATTTGTTCGGGCGGAAGGGGGATTGGCTAAAATCAAAAAATAAATTTGATCTGCGTGCACACTATACACGTTTTGTCACCAAATTGGGTATTTCTAGCTCTTATAGTTTCTGAGATCTAGGTGTTCATACAGACGGACAGACGGTCAGACGGAGATGGCTATATCGTCTCGGCTGTTGATGCTGATCAAGAATATATATACTTTATAGGGTCTGCAACGCCTCCTTCTGCCTGTTACGCACATTTTGCATGCGTCACACCTAGTAGACTATGTACTTTTAGTACAGATTCTAAAAAAAGAATAATCTTATTTATATGCGTTCTGTGCCATACACATTTGAATGAGAAACAGTTCTATATATGTTGAGCATTACGTTATATTTTCATAATCATAATACAATTGTTATATTTCATTACTAATCTACGAGTTTGTTCATTTTTCATATAGATCAAATTTCTTTGAAGACCAACCAGTTAAATGATCTAACAGAAAAGTTATATGAAAAAAGGCGGGAAGTACACAGATATAAGAAGCAATTAGAAGCCTTGCATTCAGAAAAAATTTCTTTACAAAGAAGCCTGGAAAACACTACCCAAGAGCGTGACAATTTTAGAATACTTCAAGCCGTATGTGACCTTAAAGAATATTATTCAAAAGCATTTAATTTATTTTATTTATATAGGAATCGGGACATCAAACACAACAATTAACAACTGAAATTAGTGCAAACGAGGTTAAGATAAATTCATTAAACCTTAAAATTGAACATCTAAATAATAATATCAAAGAATTGCAATCCGAGTTAAAAAACAAACAGAATTTAGTGGCAAGTTTACGAAAGGACTTAAGAGAAATTAAGGAAAAAAATGAGATGTTAGCTAAATCTATCTCAAATGACGAGTTTCGATTTATGAAAATGGGTCATGAGCTTGAAGAAATGCGAAAGGAAAGAAATTTAGTTGGACTTCAAATGGTACGCCGAAACGACGAAATCGTAGTCATTAAAGAAAAGTTGCTAATTGCACAGAATGCTCTCGATAATGGCACTACACAATACAACCAACGTGTTGAAGATATTCGATTGTTAAAAAAGGAAATTTCAAATCTATATACAGAGCGTGAATGCTTAAAACACGCAATAAAAAGTACAGCGGATATGAGAAAAGAAATTGTTCGACTCCAGAGAGCTCTAAATCAGGAACGCATACGAATTAGGGCGTTAACTGAAGACGCTAAAACACCGACAGGTGTTCACAGGTGGCGCATTCTGAAGGGTGAAGATCCTCAAAAATTTGAATTGTTGGAGAAACTTCAAGTATTGCAAAAGTGAGTAATAGCTAAATTTACATTCAAAAGAATATTTTATTGTTCTCTGCTTGAAGAGAGTTGGTATTCAATTAATTAATAACATAGTGTGTTTCATATGAACAAGGAAATTATAAATAACCCTAATCCATATTAACATCTTCGTCGGTATATGGCATTAAAATGTATTTATATATTTTCTTATTTTTTGCTTTCCTCGATTAGTACAGAGACTCCCAAAGTCGATAGCAATCGCGTTTTGCCGACTGACTTGTTCCATTTACGGTTGCGGAAAGGGGCGTGGCATAAATCTAAAACGAGTATTGTCATTAAATTTGGTTATTCTAGCTCTTGATTTAGGTTTTCATATTGACGGACAGACAGAAGGACATGCCTATATAAGAATATATATACTTTATAGGATCTGCCACGCCTCTTTCGATTTCGTCGAAAGATGTGCTTTAAGTACAGAGTCTAAATAGAGAATATTATTTTTGTCTTAAGCGAAAATACATACTTGCTTATTGCAATGCTCTTATCACAGACCATGGTTTCTGTAACAGGTCCACGGTTGCTATTGGAGCAAACAGCTGTTCGCTTGGCAGCTGTTGGCGATCGTACTTTTAATACTTTCTGAAACTTTCTTTTTTTGCAATGCTCATATCGCAGACCAGGCCCATGGTTGCTATTGGAGCGAACAGCTGTCCACTTGGCAGCTGTTGGCGATCGTACTTCTAATAATTTATGAAATTTCCTTATTTCTCTCCCTTATTCTTCTGAATTGTTCCTGTTTGATAGGGTGGCTTACTACGTTTTGAAAAAGTATCGTCCATTATATCCAGCGGAACTGCCGAAATGGGCCAGTAATATACAAGGTGACTTTCTAAAGTTACCCAAAAAACATTTTACTCTGCCAGGCGGCGTTGGGCACTTTTCATTACAATGGCGTTGTGAGGTTAGTTATGCTTTGGAGATTCAGCTCGACCAATTTTTAGTATTTAGTATATCCAATTTGTAATATTTCTAAGTCAGCGTTGAGTTGTTTAGTTATATAATTTCGATATAAAATCTGACGCGTTCTTTCTACAGCGAGTCTGTGTAGCATCAAATATCATAAATCCGCTTATTAGAATTAAGCACATATTTTTCAAGATAATTTATTTATCTGTCAGTTGATTTTCCACATTTGATTTTCTACAGTATCAAATTTGGTGACAACAATCTATAGTGTGCACGCAGATCAACAATAACAACAAGACACGCAGCAAGGGCGCGAGTTCAAATCTCGATGTTGACAATTACAAATTAAAATTTTTAATAATTATAAATCGACTGTGGGAGACTCTGTACTAATCGGGGAAAGCAAAAAATTAAGTAATATATATTATGAATAACTACAATAAATACTTTTAATATCATTTTGTAGCCGCTCGAAGTCGCTTCCAATTAAGCAAATATAAAAGTAAATTTAAATGCCATATACTACGTATATAAAAATTGAATTGATCGGGACTCGAAGTCGCGATCCCCTGATTGTCATTCTAACGCACTATGCCCTGGGCCACCGACGAACTACTTCAGTAGCCGACAAAATCACACTTCGTATTTTCGTTTCATTGCCCGCCTTGCAAGTTTCTTTTGCTTAAGTAATGTTCAACTCATTATCGTTCGTTCTTGGAAGAGAGCAGCAATAATGTTGCTTAGGAAAATACCGTTACTTTATTTGCGTTGCTGTTTATGCATGTATAACTGTATGAGTATCTGTTTATAATGCGAAGCTTATGCACAGTGCAGACATGCATAGAAATATTTATAATTGCAAAGCAATGAATGATTAACGCTTCTGTATTGGTTTTATAAAAAGAAGTCAGGCAGCTACAGTCGTGCAACGCTGTGGGAAACTCTGAACTAATCGGGGAAAGCAAAAAAAATAAAGCAAATATAAAACTAAATTTAAAGCCAAATAAGCTTAAGCAATGTTCAACTCATTATCGTTCGTTCTTGGAAGAGAGCAGCAATAGTGAGTGTGCGCGCAAGAGCGAAAGGGAAAACAAACAACCGTTACTTTTTTTGCGCGTTGCTGTGTGTACACGTATAACTGTAACTGTCCAGCGCGTCTGTTTTTACTGAGATGCTTATTATGAAAACTATGCTGACAAATCAATTGGTGGTTAAAAACGCGTCTTGTGTTTGGCTTGCACCGAGATTCGAACCGCAGACCTCTCACATGCAAATCGTACGTCCTATAGCTTGAGCCACCGCCTGACATACTGCGCAGTCAGCAACGTCAATACATATACAGCACGAGTTTTTGCATTTGTCATATATATAGATACGAATTTCTAACGAAATTTGGTTATTGCTTTCTCTTAAATTCTTAACATTATCTGACAAATAAGGCAAGATAAATTATATATGTATATATAAAATAAAATTAATTAATTTATAATTATTAAAAAAATTAATTTGGAATTGTCAGCAGTGGGATTCGAACTCGCGCCTGTGCGGCAATTTCGGCCGCAGAGGTGCCATTAACCTGGTGATCATTCATTCCTTAATATCTTCTATGTTTATGATCCGATCGTGCTGAAATTTTCAGAAAACGTCCGCAAAGGTACTCTAGCTCTTATAGTCTCTGAGATCTAGGTGTTCATACAGACGGACAGACGGTCAGACGGACATTGCTATATCGTCTCGGCTGTTGATGCTGATCAAGAATATATATACTTTATAGGGTCTGCCCCGCCTCCTTCTGCCTGTTACGCACGATTATATTATAATCAGCTCTTAAAATTATGGGTATCAGTGTCATCTCGAGTTAATCAAAAAGTTCGCTTTGTCCTGCTTATTCGCCAGATATTCAAAATAGTTCGATCGTAATGTTTTCGATCGTAATGTTTGACAAAATTATAGTTGAGAGGATTGTCGTCCAAGTATTCTGCAGTCACTCCGTTCGACATAGGATTTGATTTAAATTCCAATAAAGTGAATTTTCTTTTTATCAGGCGAACTCTAAAGCAATCCATCGAAAATTCCAATATTAAAAATAGACTAGCTGAAACTCAGAAGGGAAATGAAGCACTTAAACGAATGCTTTCTCACATGCCAACTGTTGAGGTGAAACACAAACTAGTAGTGCAGCAGGTAAGTTAAAATTTTCAAATGGTTATATTAAATAATAATCCGAAATTCTTAGCGGATAAATCGTCAAATGGCCAAAAGGCTCAAGACATTAGCGGCAGAACGATCTCTCGACGAAGTTGAATTGAAGGTACGTCAATGTACAATACGAAAATATGCAGATCAGTTAAATGATATGAGAGATTTGGCAATGTCGAATACTCTAAACTCCGATGAAAAAGAAAAGAGAGACAAAATGAAATATGATGAAGACAGGATATTAATGATAATTGAAAATAATAAATTTATGGAATGTGCTCCATACTCCGATGCTAACACAAATACTTCTGTAATGTGTGATTGTACTTCAAATACACAGAATAATATTTAAAAGAAGATAACTACTGAAATAAATTATTTTCAACAAGTGTCATTATATCTTAATTATGAAATATTTTATTTTATCCAACCTTTTAGGGGTTTTCTAGTGTCCGTCTCATAAAAGAATCATTTACATTTAAATTTTACATTTTACACTTCTCTTAAGATTATTAATCCGAATAAATCATTATACGAGTATAAAGATGCCAAACATTTTACATTTTACATTTTACATTTCACATTTTACATTCAACATTTTGAATTTTACATTTTACATTTTACACTTTTCACATTTCACTTCACTTTACATTTTACACCCATCTTGTCTGTCATCTACAGTTCAACCACTAAGCATAGAGCGTTCATTTGGTACAAGAAATTGGTATCACTTTTTGATTCACCATGGAATCCTAAATGTTCGGCAGGCAGGCGAACGGTTTAGCGGATAACCCCAGAGAGTAAACTGCTGAGCGGAGATCGCAAAGCAGACAGCAGCATGCAATGCAGAAAATATCAGTATGCGGCTATGTCGCATTCAAATTTTATTTATTAATAATTATAAATTAATTACTTCTATTTTATTTATGTATATATAAGAAGAGAAAGCAATAAGCAAATTTCGTTAGAAATTCGTATTTATCTATATGACAAATATAAAAAGTCGTGGTGTATATGTATTGAGATTGATAACTGTAGCCTTTATAAAAAAATGTATCAAGTTATAGAACATATGATTTTCCGATGAGAGGGCTAGGATTCGGAAATTTCTGCGTCGCGGTATTTTTAGACTGAAATCTTCTAAGAACGAACGATAATGAGTTGAACATTGCTTAAGCAAAAGAAACTTGCACAAGGCGGGCAAAGAAACGAAAATACGAAGTGTGATATTTTGACTTTGTCGGCTGCCGAAGTCATTCGCCGGTGGCCCAGGGCATAATGCGTTAGAATGTCAATTCGTTTTGCATCCTATACAGTTTATTATATGCGTAGTATATGGCATTTAAACTTAACTTTATATTTTCTTAAGCGAATTCGAGCGGCCACAAAATGATATAAAAATGTATTTTTGGAAGTTAATCATATTACTTAATTTTTTGTTGTCCCCGATAAGTACCAAGTCTCCCACCGTCGATCCAGGTAGACTATAGATGCCTGACTTGTTTTTTAGACTCTGAACTAAAAGTTCATAGTCCATTAGGTTTGACGAAAGCGAAATGTGCGCAACAGGCAGAAGGAGGCGTGGCAGACCCTATAAAGTATATATATTCTTGATCAGCATCAACAGCCGAGACGATATATCCATGTCCGTATGTCCGTCTGTATGGATACCTAGATCTCAAAGACTATAAGAGCTAGCACGCAGATCAAGTTTGTTTTGGATTTTTACCACGTCCCCTTCCGCCCCCGCAAATCGAGAAAAACGTATTACTGAAGCTACCGACTTTAGATTTAGATTCAGATTTGGCACATATGGAGGATGTCCCTGTGCGGACGTTTAAAAGATATTAAGGAGTGAATGATCATCAGATTCATGGCAGCTGTGCGGCCAAAATTGCTTTAGTTAGAACAACAACAACAAGAAACGCCGCAAAGGCGCGAGTTCGAATCCTACTGCTGACAATTCCAAATTACATTTTTTAATAATTATAAATTAATTACTTTTATTTTATATATACATATATTATTAATTTTTCCTTATTTGTCAGAAAATATTAAGATTTTAAGAGAAAGCAATAACCAATCTTCGTCAAAAATTCGTATATATATATATGTATATGACAAATGTATATGACAAAAATATGACAAAGCTTGGTGCATCCCAGACAAAATTTAATGTTTTTATAATTTTATAAAAGCAAGACGCGTTTTTAACCACCAATTGATTTGTCAGCATAGTTTTCATAAGCATCTCAGTAAAAAAAAGCCACGCTGTACAGTTACAGTCTTTAGCTTATTGACGCATCGTGCTGGGTGTGTTATTTATTGTTAAACTAATCAATGGTGAAATTGACCCTCTTCCCACTATCAAGTTTCTCAACCTAAACTTATTAGCTAGTATATGCTAACCACTTTTCGATACTTTCTGATCTGATTGAATTTTTCTGGGTTTTCCCCAATCGTCGCAACAAATTTTGGATAAATCAACGCATTTTTTGATTTCCCCAGATTTTAAATTTAAATTTTAACTTTAAAATTAAATTTTAAACTCATTTTCTAAGACAAATAAGACAAACCCATCAAATTTTTCTATGATTGACCTGAAAATCAGCACATTAATACTAGATTCTAACTATAGCATCCGAATGAAACAGTTAGTGATCAAATCGTTAAATAACACAATAGAATGTACAAAAGACTGGGCAATATGAATAGGAAAATTCGAGTTCACTGATCTTCATCCTAAGGAACTCACCGCCTTAGACGACATTCTAAGGGAAAATTTAGAGAAAATCTGCTACGTATACATTGACGATATTATCCTCTTTAGTCAGTCCGAAAACGAAAACGTCATGCTAGCCAAACCGCTCACGAATCTACGAAGAGGCAAAAACGGATGCCTCCTAAAAAACCCATAAATGTTCTAACTACAGCAATTCTTTGCCGCTGCAGCCGCCATGAACCTATCTTGTATGTTTATGTCCCGATCGTGATTAATTTTTCTGAAAATGTCCGCAAAGACGCATACTCTATGTGTTCTAAATCTGTAGTCCATAGCTCAAGAAATACGTTTTACGATTTGCGGGGGCGGAAGGCGGTGTGCCAAAAATATAACGAAATTTGGTTATTGCTTTCTTTTAAATTCTTAATATTTTATGACAAATAAGGCAAAAATAATAATATATTGTAGTAATAGTATTAGAATGTAGTAAAAAGTATATGCAATATTAGTTATTAAGTTATCAGATAATAATTGTATTTAATAGCTGGACATGGATGACTTATCGATACTTAGTAGTATTCAAATGAATGTAATTTTAGAAGATGAAGAGGAAGAATAAAGTTAATTAACAATGGTGCGTAAAAGAAGCCGGTTCACAAAAGTGTGATTAATTTTCATCTACAAAAAAAATTATGTTAATTGAGTCGATGCGATGCGGTAGTAGCTCCAACTCTCAGTCCAGCGATGTGAAGATTACATTGGAAGGCTTGACTTCGCCTTCTTTGTTAACTTGTGGCTCAGCAATGTGTTTATAATATAAGCTGGTTACCGATGTTGACCGTTGTGGCCAGTTCGCTGAACCCATGCATCAGCGGAAAATATTCGGGGCAAATGGGTATAGTGCTGCGCAAGCTTCTTGTACCAAGTTATTCGTGTGCAATTCAATAAAGTTATTCGTGTGCAATTTTATAAAGTTATTCTTGTGCAATTCTTATATGTTAACTATTCCCCCCTCGAGATTATGACCATCCTCAGTTATTTTATAGTTGTTGTTGGTCTTTCGTACTTTCCGCGAAGCTTGTCTTCATTTTAAGATTTGCCATATAGTTCCAAGGCCACGTAGTCTGATGCTTAGAGCAACCCCGCCAACAATCCATGTATTGAATGAGTCGGCGTAAGCCAACTCGCTTTTGACGTCTTGGATAACAAGAAGATTGTGTTCAGGCATACTCAAAACTGGGTCGTGACTTATGATGTTAAGTAGCGGTGACCCCGCTAAGCCATCTTATTTAATATCTCACGCCGGTTTACATATATTGTGCCATTGATAATTGCGGAGAAACGGAAGGTGATGAGCTGTGTTCCGTTTGTAATGATATCTGGGCCATCGTCTGCTAATTATGATTCCATCATCTACTTGCGGAATTATCTCCAGGTGGCTTGTCTGCGTGCGACAAGGGACCGCGCCGCTAGCATGTAATGGTCGTGCGCATATGTCTTGAGCTGTTAACTTACAAATGGATGCGCTAGTATGTTATCGTTGCATTCGTCTACGATGTCATCTAGGAACTGCAGTGTGACATGTTGATGTGATACTGGGAAAATTGTGACTCTGGTAGAGATGAATATAATTCTAGGGAAGGCCAACTTCGAGCTTCATAGCTTCGAGTTAGAAATTTTTGCAATTGTTTACGCTTTAGCAGGTTTAGAGTATATTTCCATGGTATTAGCTTTAAAATCGTAACAGATCACTTTCATTGACACTTCATATGCAAACGATCTTAATCCAAGAATAGCCAGATGGATATCAGAACTTCAAAACTATGATTTTAAATTGGAACATAGAGAACATACCACGTTGATGCACTTAATAGATTTAATAGTATACTTACAATCGAAGACAACAGATTCGATGACAATCTGGTAATCTGGTAATATGTCAGGCCAAAGATAAGAAGATGAACAAAGTAAAGAACAGGAGAACATGAATTATACGAAATGAGAAATGGTGTTGTTTAATAAAAGATAATTTCGTGTTCTACGTCCCTGAAGCAATGGAGGTGCAAGTCCTTTTTAAATATCATAACGCGATGGTCCACGTTGGAATTGACGAAGTTATTGAAATAATAGGTAAAAACTAATGCATCAAATGTTATTAGACTCTGAACTAAAAGTTCAAAGTCTACTAGGTTTAACGAAAGCGAAATGTGCGTAACAGGCAGAAGGAGGCGTGGCAGACCCTATAAAGTATATATATTTTTGATCAGCATCAACAGTATTAAGTTGTGAGAAGAACTTACATCACTAAGAACCGTTGCTCTTGTACTGTTTATTTGAGAGTTTGTCTGGTTTCTGGAGAGATCGTCTGCTATTTGGTTAGAGGTATCCGGCTTATATCTTAGCTGGTGGTTATATTCCTCTAGATAGCTATTTCATCGCTCTAGAATCCCCTAATGGCCCTTATGGGTACTTTAATGGCCAAGAGTCTGTGCATATCTCCATTCAGTCCCCGTACAAAAGTGTCTAAGGCTTTTCGTATCGACACTGTCAGGGTTAAATTATTGCACGCTGATTTGGTTGTGAATAAACGCTTGTAGTAGACTGTTCGGTAGAATTCGGCTATTGTCAATCGACCTCTGGGTCAGTGAAAACAGTTGGTACTCAAAAGTCTTAATCTATTGATCTATTAGTCAAATAGAAAGCGCCTTCCAGTTCAATTTCAATACGATCGGAACATAAACATAGAAGATATTAAGGAATGATAGGCACCCGACTGACCGGCGGGATTATTAGCATATTCTTATGGACTTTTTGTTTTTAGACTCTTCTAAATATGACGAAAGCAAAATTGGTGTCAACAATCTTATAGTGTGCATGCAAATCATGTTTGTTTTAGATTTTTGACCTACCGGCTTCCGCCCCCGCAAATCGAAAAACGTATTTCTTGAGCTACGCACCAAAGATTTGGCACACATAGAGTATGCGTCCTTGCGGACATTTTCCGAAAATTTCATCACGATCGGAACATAAACATACAAGATATGATCACCAGGTTCATGGCGGCTGTAGCGGAAAAGAATTGCTGTAGTTAAAAACTCGTCCGAGGCTAGACTACGACTGATCTTGTACTATTTTATATGTTATTTGGGAGGCGTACGTTTTTGGCTCTTCGTAGATTCGTGAGCGGTTTGGCTAGCATGGCGTATTCGTTTTTAGATTGACTAAAGACGATAATATTGTCAATGTATACGTAGCAGATTTTCTCTAAGTTTTCCCTTAGAATGTCGTCTAAGGGTCTTTAAAAAATTGAGATTGAGTTCTTTAGGCCGAAGGGCAGTGAACTTAAATTTTTTATCCTTATTTCCCTAGTCGTATCTGTTAGTCTTTAGTCCGGGTCTGCAAATAAATTCGAGTGTTTCTGTTCGAACGAATCTATGTGGCTTTCTGAGTGTTCGACCTACATACATTCTATTGTGAGCTTCACCGATTTGGTCACTTACTGTTCCAGTCGATCACAGAAAAATTTGATCGGTTTATCTTTGTGACTGAACAAAGCGATATGACTATGATGGGTTATTGGGGTTTTGGCGACCACTGAATCTGTGAAGAATTTCTCATCATTCTTTTTCGGATACGGGACTAAATTGGGTTGGTATAAATTTAATTTGAGCAGGTGTCGATGAGAAAGTTAAGATTAGTGCCATCTTCCATGATACATTTGAAATATAGTGGCCATGACCCGTTTTACTTAAACAAGTCAGGCAGCTACAGTCGGGCTACGACTGTGGGAGACTCTGAACTAATCGGCTAATGTCGAATTCTCTCAAAGTCTGTACCAATCGGGAAAATAATAAAAATTAAGTAATATTTATTATGATTATTAAATAAATAAATATTTATATCATTGTTTCGCCGTTCGCATTCGCTTCCGATTAAGAAAATATATAAGTAAATTTTAATGCCATATAATACACAATTAACTCGATCTCGCGATTCTTTGGATCGACATTCTAACGTTCTATGCCCTGGGCCATCGAAGAATAACCTCGGCTGCCGACAAAGTCAAAATATCCCAATTCGTATTTCCGTTCGCGCCTTGAAAGTCTCTTTTGCTTAAGCAATGTTCGACTCATTTTCGTTCGTTCTTAGAAGCAGCAGCAATAGTGAGCGAATAAAACTACCGATAAAAAATATAAAACTGCCTGCATATGCATAAAAAAAATTTCTGATTTAAGTCTGATGTTTCAACTTATTAAAAATATTTTTTTTTTATTTTCTAAACATTTTTCCAATATTTTATAAAAACTAAAAACTTAAAAATGAACCTAAAACAATGACATGCCAATGCCAGCTTATTTCAACCACTTCAAACGAAGAATTATTAAAACTAAGTTTTCAGTAATACAAGAAAAATTAATATTTAGTATGGCCACATTGTTGATCACCACCATTTTGATCCTTTTTGGCATGGCACACACCAGATTTGGATTAGGTTCAATTTGTTGGAAATATTACGTTTTCGGATATATGTATTCAAAATGGCCCACAAATTCTCAATAACGTTCAGGTCCGGTGACTGGGCTGGGCAGCAAGGTCTGCACAATACCCGCCGTATGTTTTGGGTCATTGTCTTGGTAAAATCTAAAGTTGTTCTTTATTCCCAGCTTTTTGGCACTCTCAATCAAATTGGACTTTAAATGTCCAGATTCCTCATCTTGTCCATTGTTGTCTCAATATGTGCGTAACACGCAGAAGGCAGACGTGGCAGACCCTATAAAGTATATATTCTTGATCAGCATGAACAGCCGAGACGATATACTTCGTATGTCGGTATGAAAACCTTGATCTCAGAGACTATAAGAGCTAGAGTAACAAAATTTGGTGCCAACACACATATAGTATGCAGGCAGATCAAGTTTATTTTAGATTTTTGTCATGCCCCTTCCGCCCCCGCAAATAAAAAAAAACGTATTTTTAAAGCTACCGACTTTAGATTTTGATTCACACATAGAGAATGTCCCTGTGCGGACGTGCTCTGCATATTTCTATATATATACTATATATATTATATATATTAGTATATATTAGTATATATTGCATATATACTATAAATATTAGTTAGTTAGATATAGTCCGCGAGTTCAAATCCCGCTACTGACAATTAAAAATTTAAGTTTTTAATAATTATTAGTTTTACCATATTTGTAAGAAAATTTTAAGAAATTAAGAGAAAGCAATAACCAAATTTCGTTAAATATTCGTAATTATATACAGTTTGTCAAGAAACACTTTACACACTGTAAAAAAATTCAATTGTTTGACTTTAAGTACAAAAATTAATACCTTTTATTACAGCTAAAGAAAATTTTGTAATGCAATATTGATTAGTAATAAGTTTAAATACTAT
>JAWNLW010000464.1:0-25317 GCA_035042075.1 Drosophila macrospina | reverse complement strand
GGGCATTGCCAGAATTTTTATTTTAAGAGAGAAACATATAAACTCATGGAAAGCTTTGAAGAGTGCGTTATTAAGTGAATTCAAGTCTAGAGTCAGCAGTCAGCAAATTCACACGCAGTTGAGGGAGAGCAAACACCGATCTAATGAGAGTGCTCTTGAGTATTTTATCGCATAAGAGATATTGCAGCGCGAGGCAATGTGGAAGAAGACGCACTTATGCGATACGTAATTGATGGTGTTGATGAATTGACATTAAATAAATAAATAAATGAGTGACTTTAAAGACAAATTATATGACTACGAGAAAATAAGTGAGAAAATGAAGAAGAGTGATAAAGCTGAAAAAGATAAGAAGAAGCAAAGAGAAAGAAAGAAAGTGCGTCAAATGTAATCAGTTTGGCCATATTTTCAAAAATTGCAAGCAAAAGGTTAAAAATCTAAATGAAGAGAGTCAAAACGTACGTGTAGTTAAACAGAACGCTGAAATAATATCCAAAGAAGTTTTGATAAAAAATACGAAGTGTATGGCATTATTTGATAGGTAGTAAATTGAATATTTTACGCAAAGATTTATACGACGAACCAAAAACTACGCCAAAACTACGAGCTTAAAGAGTATGTTTAATCGGTTTCGGAAGTGAAAAGAGTGCTGACAATATGAAGGCAATTGGTCAGGTAGAGCATAGCATACGCATTGACGATGAAGAGTATGTGTTAAACTTTTATGTTGTTGCTGGCAGATTAATGGACATTAAACTAATAATTGGAGAAGAGTTCTGAATGCAAGCAGAATTATCGCTTAATCGTGAAGTAGTCAAAGTGAGCAAAATGATATTCGAGGACAAAGAACGTGGTACTTTTGACGAAACGTCCGTAATGAGAATTGACGCAGTGGTCGATAATTCAATGATCGACATAAAGTATAATAATGATCGAAGTATAAACCGGAAAGGTCGAAAACAACGAACATTGAAATGAAGACTTTTCTTAAAACCGAAATGCCAATTTTCTCGCGTCCGCGGCGATGCGCGCTATCTGAGGCTCGCATAATAGAAGATCAAATTGACGAATGACTGCAGAATGGTATAATAGAAGAGTCTGAGTTTGAGTTTACGAGTCCGGTTGTATTAGTGAAAAAGAGCGACAGCAATCTAAGACTATGTATTGATTGTAGACGGATCAATAAAGTTATCGTAAAAGATCATTTCCCGTTGCCGTTGATAGATGATCAGCTGGATCGCTTACAAGATGCTATATTGTTTAGTACAATTGACTTGAAGAATGGGTTTTTCATATTCCAGTAGCTGATGACAACAGGAAGTACACCTCATTTGTGACGCAGAGCGGTCAGTACCAGCTCCGAAAGGTGCCATTTGGATTGTCAAACTCTCCCGGAGTATTCCGAAGGCACATAAATACAATCTTTCGACCGTTTACCAGGAAGGGAATCACATTACCATATGTAGACGATGAAATCATTTCAGCTAAAGATGAGCAAGAGGCATTGACAAACCTAAAGGAAGTTCTCAAGACGTGTGAAGAATATGGCCTTTAGTTGTTTTAAGAAGTGTCACTTTTTACAAACACGAATTCATTTCCTCGGCCATATCATTGAGAATAAAAAGCTGTATCCAACGCTGTTTAAGATTAAAGCCGTCTCGAAGTTCAAGACACCGCAGTCAGTGAAAGAGCTTGAGAGTTTTTTAGGTCTAACAGGATATATTAGGAAATTTATATACAACAACGCCGTTATTGTCAAACCATTAACTGTTTTAGCGAAGAATAACGCTAAGTTTGTTGTAGGTCCAAAAGAAGAAGAGGCTATAGACGAGTTGAAGAGATTTTTGATATCAAACCCAGTGCTAGCCATCTACAACCAGAAGTACGAGACCGAAGTCCATACGGATGCATCAATGGACGTTTGCAGCTTTTCTGATGCAAAGATCACTAGATGACGGGCAATTGCATCCTGTATACTAGATGGGCAAGAAAACGACGGAAGCGCAAAGAAAGTACACCAGTTACGAGTTGGAGATACTTGCAGTCATCGAAGCATTGACCAAATTTATGGTTTATCTTCTGGGCATTGCATTTAAGATAAACAGGCTCTGTGTACAAGGGTGGCCAGATGGATATTGTTTTTGCAAGATTACAACTATGAAGTTGAACATCGCGCGGGTTCACGAATGCGTCATGTTGATGCACCTTCACGATATCCCATTATGTATGTAAGCGAAAGAAACATTTTAACTGGCATAGAACAGGCGCAAAAACAGGACGAAAACTTGAAGACGATCATAAGGCTCATCAATGACAACGATCAACAACACGAAGACTATTTTGTTAAATCGGAAATCCTTTGGAAATCTCTTTCCGGAATCCGACTGTTGCGTTGTAGCTTTTTAGGTTTCTTTTCAAAATAATTGTATACTATAAGATCAGTTTTGTATTCGACGTTTAAGAATAAACCAGCATTACTCCGGCGCGCTGTCGATAATAGCTTTCTTATAAATTATAAACACATTTCTGAGCCACAAGACCAGTAGTTAACAAAGAAGGCGAAGTCAAGCCTTCCATCGTGGTCTTCACTAGGGGAAGTGCCCGTATCTACAGGAGCTACGGAACCATCGCTGGACTGTGAGTTGGAGCTACTACCGCATCGCTGAACTACAATCCCATCGACTCAGTTCACTTAACTTGTATGCATGTATAACTGTACGCGTGTCTGTTTTTACAGAGATGCTTGTGAACTATGCGGAGATGTATAGAAAATATTTATTAATGCTGAGCGCAATCATCAATGGTAAACGCGTCTTGTGCATCTGTATTGGTTTTGTAAAGTTATAAAAAAAATTAAATTATGTCTGCGACGCAGCAGGCTTCGAACCCCAGACCTCTAATCTGCAAATCATATGTCCTATAACTTGAGCCACTGCTTTACACAGTAAGTATAGTATAGTCGGCAATCTCTTCCTATATAAATAGGAATTTTCAACGAAATTTGGTTATTGGTTTCTCTAAAATTCTTAATAATATTCTGACAAATAAGGCCAGACTAATAATATATGTGGATTGATAGCTCTGGGGATTCGACATTTAACGTGAACGGTTGTGAGAAGACCCACTCAAACGACGGAAAAACGAGAGACTTTACTTTATTATACTATCACTATTAGTTATATCTACATTCAATAAATAAATTGAATTTGAATAAAGGACAACTATTAGTGACGACAGTGTATATTAAAACGGAGTTCGAAAAAAAAAACGCCGTGGAAGACAACAAATTTAAAGTGTGTGAAATAAAAATATACGGTTTGAATTTCATGCAAAATGACTCATTTATAGTTGATTCCAGAAAGCCTACGAACGGCACCGAAGTAAAGCATTTGTGCATCGCACAAATTTGTATTTGAAGATGAAGGAGACAGAAATAACCGAAGCTGTTTACGAGAGTTTACAGGTTTCAATTACGACGAAAACGACGCCAGATTTTTATCTAAGCGCATAAACATACAGGAGAAGCTAACAAATCGTGATCTGTTTCAATTTGCGTGAAATTAAGATAAGTCATAATTCAGAGAAAATGGTGCTACATATTTTTCGAAATCGAATGAAGGGCAAGCTCCTCCAAAACAACGGCGATGATGAGAAAAACGACGACGAAGAAGACAGTGATGATGAAGACGAAGACGACGAAAATAATGAAATAGATGATCAAGAAAGTGTGGCATGCGAAAGACGCATGAGGGAGCGAGACAACAATAACGACGTACGCAGCATACACACAGTCGACAGCCCAATACTACGACGAGCAGACAATGGAAGACGAACCAAAATACAACGACGCAATTACGACGGCCAGCAGGCGCAGTGATTCGTTACACATTTTCGCGACATAGAAGAGTCTATCCGAGAATTCGATGGCTCTGAAGTATGGATAGCAGAATTTGAAGAGCAAGCGGAGTTCATTTGTTGGAGCGATTTACAAAAACTAATTTTTGCAAAGAAGTGACTAAAGGGCATTGCCAGAATTTTTATTTTAAGAGAGAAACATATAAACTCATGGAAAGCTTTGAAGAGTGCGTTATTAAGTGAATTCAAGTCTAGAGTCAGCAGTCAGCAAATTCACACGCAGTTGAGGGAGAGCAAACACCGATCTAATGAGAGTGCTCTTGAGTATTTTATCGTATAAGAGATATTGCAGCGCGAGGCAATGTGGAAGAAGACGCACTTATGCGATACGTAATTGATGGTGTTGATGAATTGACATTAAATAAATAAATAAATGAGTGACTTTAAAGACAAATTATATGACTACGAGAAAATAAGTGAGAAAATGAAGAAGAGTGATAAAGCTGAAAAAGATAAGAAGAAGCAAAGAGAAAGAAAGAAAGTGCGTCAAATGTAATCAGTTTGGCCATATTTTCAAAAATTGCAAGCAAAAGGGTAAAAATCTAAATGAAGAGAGTCAAAACGTACGTGTAGTTAAACAGAACGCTGAAATAATATCCAAAGAAGTTTTGATAAAAAATACGAAGTGTATGGCATTATTTGATAGGTAGTAAATTGAATATTTTACGCAAAGATTTATACGACGAACCAAAAACTACGCCAAAACTACGAGCTTAAAGAGTATGTTTAATCGGTTTCGGAAGTGAAAAGAGTGCTGACAATATGAAGGCAATTGGTCAGTTAGAGCATAGCATACGCATTGACGATACAGAGTATGTGTTAAACTTTTATGTTGTTGCTGACAGATTAATGGACATTAAACTAATAATTGGAGAAGAGTTCTGAATGCAAGCAGAATTATCGCTTAATCGTGAAGGAGTCAAAGTGAGCAAAATGATATTCGAGAACAAAGAACGTGGTACTTTTGACGAAACGTCCGTAATGAGAATTGACGCAGTGGTCGATAATTCAATGATCGACATAAAGTATAATAATGATCGAAGTATAAACCGGAAAGATCGAAAACAACGAGCATTGAAATGAAGATTTTTCTTAAAACCGAAATGCCAATTTTCTCGCGTCCGCGGCGATGCGCGCTATCTGAGGCTCGCATAATAGAAGATGAAATTGACGAATGACTGCAGAATGGTATAATAGAAGAGTCTGAGTTTGAGTTTACGAGTCCGGTTGTATTAGTGAAAAAGAGCGACAGCAATCTAAGACTATGTATTGATTATAGACGGATCAATAAAGTTATCGTATAAGATCATTTCCCGTTGCCGTTGATAGATGATCAGCTGGATCGCTTACAAGATGCTATATTGTTTAGTACAATTGACTTGAAGAATGGGTTTTTCATATTCCAGTAGCTGATGACAACAGGAAGTACACCTCATTTGTGACGCAGAGCGGTCAGTACCAGCTCCGAAAGGTGCCATTTGGATTGTCAAACTCTCCCGGAGTATTCCGAAGGCACATAAATGCAATCTTTCTACCGTTGACCAGGAAGGGAATCACATTACCGTATGTAGACGATGAAATCATTTCAGCTAAAGATGAGCAAGAGGCATTGACAAACCTAAAGGAAGTTCTCAAGACGTGTGAAGAATATGACCTTTAGTTGTTTTAAGAAGTGTCACTTTTTACAAACACGAATTCATTTCCTCGGCCATATCATTGAGAATAAAAAGCTGTATCCAACGCTGTTGAAGATTAAAGCCGTCTCGAAGTTCAAGACACCGCAGTCAGTGAAACAGCTTGAGAGTTTTTTAGGTCTAACAGGATATATTAGGAAATTTATATACAACAACGCCGTTATTGTCAAACCATTAACTGTTTTAGCGAAGAATAACGCTAAGTTTGTTGTAGGTCCAAAAGAAGAAGAGGCTATAGACGAGTTGAAGAGATTTTTGATATCAAACCCAGTGCTAGCTATCTACAACCAGAAGTACGAGACCGAAGTCCATACGGATGCATCAATGGACGTTTGCTGCTTTTCTGATGCAAAGATCACTAGATGACGGGCAATTGCATCCTGTATACTAGATGGGCAAGAAAACGACGGAAGCGCAAAGAAAGTACACCAGTTACGAGTTGGAGATACTTGCAGTCATCGAAGCATTGACCAAATTTATGGTTTATCTTCTGGGCATTGCATTTAAGATAAACAGGCTCTGTGTACAAGGGTGGCCAGATGGATATTGTTTTTGCAAGATTACAACTATGAAGTTGAACATCGCGCGGGTTCACGAATGCGTCATGTTGATGCACCTTCACGATATCCCATTATGTATGTAAGCGAAAGAAACATTTTAACTGGCATAGAACAGGCGCAAAAACAGGACGAAAATTTGAAGACGATCATAAGGCTCATCAATGACAACGATCAACAACACGAAGACTATTTTGTTAAATCGGGAATCCTTTGGAAATTCTTTCCGGAATCCGACTGTTACGTTGTAGCTTTTTAGGTTTCTTTTCAAAATAATTGTATACTATAAGATCAGTTTTGTATTCGACGTTTAAGAATAAACCAGCATTACTCAAGCGCGCTGTCGAAAATAGCTTTCTTATAAATTATAAACACATTTCTGAGCCACAAGACCAGTAGTTAACAAAGAAGGCGAAGTCAAGCCTTCCATCGTAGTCTTCACTAGGGGAAGTGCCCGTATCTACAGGAGCTACGGAACCATCGCTGGACTGTGAGTTGGAGCTACTACCGCATCGCTGAACTACAATCCCATCGACTCAGTTCACTTAACTTGTATGCATGTATAACTGTACGCGTGTCTGTTTTTACAGAGATGCTTGTGAACTATGCGGAGACGTATAGAAAATATTTATTAATGCTGAGCGCAATCATCAATGGTAAACGCGTCTTGTGCATCTGTATTGGTTTTGTAAAGTTATAAAAAAAATTAAATTATGTCTGCGACGCAGCAGGCTTCGAACCCCAGACCTCTAATCTGCAAATCATAAGTCCTATAACTTGAGCCACTGCTTTACACAGTAAGTATAGTATAGTCGGCAATCTCTTCCTATATAAATAGGAATTTTCAACGAAATTTGGTTATTGGTTTCTCTTAAATTCTTAATAATTTCTGACAAATAAGGCCAGACTAATAATATATGTGGATTGATAGCTCTGGGGATTCGACATTTAACGTGAACGGTTGTGAGAAGATCCACTCAAACGACGGAAAAACGAGAGACTTTACTTTATTATACTATCACTATTAGTTATATCTACATTCAATAAATAAATTGAATTTGAATAAAGGACAACTATTAGTGACGACAGTGTATATTAAAACGGAGTTCGAAAAAAAAAAACGCCGTGGAAGACAACAAATTTAAAGTGTGTGAAATAAAAATATACGGTTTGAATTTCATGCAAAATGACTCATTTATAGTTGATTCCAGAAAGCCTACGAAGGGCACCGAAGTAAAGCATTTGTGCATCGCACAAATTTGTATTTGAAGATGAAGGAGACAGAAATAACCGAAGCTGTTTACGAGAGTTTACAGGTTTCAATTACGACGAAAACGACGCCAGATTTTTATCTAAGCGCATAAACATACAGGAAAAGCTAACAAATCGTGATCTGTTTCAATTTGCGTGATATTAAGATAAGTCATAATTCAGAGAAAATGGTGCTACATATTTTTCGAAATCGAATGAAGGGCAAGCTCCTCCAAAACAACGACAATGATGAGAAAAACGACGACGAAGAAGACAGTGATGATGAAGACGAAGACGACGAAAATAATGAAATAGATGATCAAGAAAGTGTGGCATGCGAAAGACGCATGAGGGAGCGAGACAACAATAACGACGTACGCAGCATACACACAGTCGACAGCCCAATACTACGACGAGCAGACAATGGAAGACGAACCAAAATACAACGACGCAATTACGACGGCCAGCAGGCGCAGTGATTCGTTACACATTTTCGCGACATAGAAGAGTCTATCCGAGAATTCGATGGCTCTGAAGTATGGATAGCAGAATTTGAAGAGCAAGCGGAGTTCATTTGTTGGAGCGATTTACAAAAACTAATTTTTGCAAAGAAGTGACTAAAGGGCATTGCCAGAATTTTTATTTTAAGAGAGAAACATATAAACTCATGGAAAGCTTTGAAGAGTGCGTTATTAAGTGAATTCAAGTCTAGAGTCAGCAGTCAGCAAATTCACACGCAGTTGAGGGAGAGCAAACACCGATCTAATGAGAGTGCTCTTGAGTATTTTATCGTATAAGAGATATTGCAGCGCGAGGCAATGTGGAAGAAGACGCACTTATGCGATACGTAATTGATGGTGTTGATGAATTGACATTAAATAAATAAATAAATGAGTGACTTTAAAGACAAATTATATGACTACGAGAAAATAAGTGAGAAAATGAAGAAGAGTGATAAAGCTGAAAAAGATAAGAAGAAGCAAAGAGAAAGAAAGAAAGTGCGTCAAATGTAATCAGTTTGGCCATATTTTCAAAAATTGCAAGCAAAAGGGTAAAAATCTAAATGAAGAGAGTCAAAACGTACGTGTAGTTAAACAGAACGCTGAAATAATATCCAAAGAAGTTTTGATAAAAAATACGAAGTGTATGGCATTATTTGATAGGTAGTAAATTGAATATTTTACGCAAAGATTTATACGACGAACCAAAAACTACGCCAAAACTACGAGCTTAAAGAGTATGTTTAATCGGTTTCGGAAGTGAAAAGAGTGCTGACAATATGAAGGCAATTGGTCAGTTAGAGCATAGCATACGCATTGACGATACAGAGTATGTGTTAAACTTTTATGTTGTTGCTGACAGATTAATGGACATTAAACTAATAATTGGAGAAGAGTTCTGAATGCAAGCAGAATTATCGCTTAATCGTGAAGGAGTCAAAGTGAGCAAAATGATATTCGAGAACAAAGAACGTGGTACTTTTGACGAAACGTCCGTAATGAGAATTGACGCAGTGGTCGATAATTCAATGATCGACATAAAGTATAATAATGATCGAAGTATAAACCGGAAAGATCGAAAACAACGAGCATTGAAATGAAGATTTTTCTTAAAACCGAAATGCCAATTTTCTCGCGTCCGCGGCGATGCGCGCTATCTGAGGCTCGCATAATAGAAGATGAAATTGACGAATGACTGCAGAATGGTATAATAGAAGAGTCTGAGTTTGAGTTTACGAGTCCGGTTGTATTAGTGAAAAAGAGCGACAGCAATCTAAGACTATGTATTGATTATAGACGGATCAATAAAGTTATCGTAAAAGATCATTTCCCGTTGCCGTTGATAGATGATCAGCTGGATCGCTTACAAGATGCTATATTGTTTAGTACAATTGACTTGAAGAATGGGTTTTTCATATTCCAGTAGCTGATGACAACAGGAAGTACACCTCATTTGTGACGCAGAGCGGTCAGTACCAGCTCCGAAAGGTGCCATTTGGATTGTCAAACTCTCCCGGAGTATTCCAAAGGCACATAAATGCAATCTTTCGACCGTTTACCAGGAAGGGAATCGCATTACCATATGTAGACGATGAAATCATTTCAGCTAAAGATGAGCAAGAGGCATTGACAAACCTAAAGGAAGTTCTCAAGACGTGTGAAGAATATGACCTTTAGTTGTTTTAAGAAGTGTCACTTTTTACAAACACGAATTCATTTCCTCGGCCATATCATTGAGAATAAAAAGCTGTATCCAACGCTGTTTAAGATTAAAGCCGTCTCGAAGTTCAAGACACCGCAGTCAGTGAAACAGCTTGAGAGTTTTTTAGGTCTAACAGGATATATTAGGAAATTTATATACAACAACGCCGTTATTGTCAAACCATTAACTGTTTTAACGAAGAATAACGCTAAGTTTGTTGTAGGTCCAAAAGAAGAAGAGGCTATAGACGAGTTGAAGAGATTTTTGATATCAAACCCAGTGCTAGCCATCTACAACCAGAAGTACGAGACCGAAGTCCATACGGATGCATCAATGGACGTTTGCTGCTTTTCTGATGCAAAGATCACTAGATGACGGGCAATTGCATCCTGTATACTAGATGGGCAAGAAAACGACGGAAGCGCAAAGAAAGTACACCAGTTACGAGTTGCAGATACTTGCAGTCATCGAAGCATTGACCAAATTTATGGTTTATCTTCTGGGCATTGCATTTAAGATAAACAGGCTCTGTGTACAAGGGTGGCCAGATGGATATTGTTTTTGCAAGATTACAACTATGAAGTTGAACATCGCGCGGGTTCACGAATGCGTCATGTTGATGCACCTTCACGATATCCCATTATGCATGTAAGCGAAAGAAACATTTTAACTGGCATAGAACAGGCGCAAAAACAGGACGAAAATTTGAAGACGATCATAAGGCTCATCAATGACAACGATCAACAACACGAAGACTATTTTGTTAAATCGGGAATCCTTTGGAAATCCTTTCCGGAATCCGACTGTTACGTTGTAGCTCTTTAGGTTTCTTTTCAAAATAATTGTATACTATAAGATCAGTTTTGTATTGGACGTTTAAGAATAAACCAGCATTACTCAAGCGCGCTGTCGAAAATAGCTTTCTTATAAATTATAAACACATTTCTGAGCCACAAGACCAGTAGTTAACAAAGAAGGCGAAGTCAAGCCTTCCATCGTAGTCTTCACTAGGGGAAGTGCCCGTATCTACAGGAGCTACGGAACCATCGCTGGACTGTGAGTTGGAGCTACTACCGCATCGCTGAACTACAATCCCATCGACTCAGTTCACTTAACTTGTATGCATGTATAACTGTACGCGTGTCTGTTTTTACAGAGATGCTTGTGAACTATGCGGAGACGTATAGAAAATATTTATTAATGCTGAGCGCAATCATCAATGGTAAACGCGTCTTGTGCATCTGTATTGGTTTTGTAAAGTTATAAAAAAAATTAAATTATGTCTGCGACGCAGCAGGCTTCGAACCCCAGACCTCTAATCTGCAAATCATAAGTCCTATAACTTGAGCCACTGCTTTACACAGTAAGTATAGTATAGTCGGCAATCTCTTCCTATATAAATAGGAATTTTCAACGAAATTTGGTTATTGGTTTCTCTTAAATTCTTAATAATTTCTGACAAATAAGGCCAGACTAATAATATATGTGGATTGATAGCTCTGGGGATTCGACATTTAACGTGAACGGTTGTGAGAAGATCCACTCAAACGACGGAAAAACGAGAGACTTTACTTTATTATACTATCACTATTAGTTATATCTACATTCAATAAATAAATTGAATTTGAATAAAGGACAACTATTAGTGACGACAGTGTATATTAAAACGGAGTTCGAAAAAAAAAACGCCGTGGAAGACAACAAATTTAAAGTGTGTGAAATAAAAATATACGGTTTGAATTTCATGCAAAATGACTCATTTATAGTTGATTCCAGAAAGCCTACAAAGGGCACCGAAGTAAAGCATTTGTGCATCGCACAAATTTGTATTTGAAGATAAAGGAGACAGAAATAACCGAAGCCGTTTACGAGAGTTTACAGGTTTCAATTACGACGAAAACGACGCCAGATTTTTATCTAAGCGCATAAACATACAGGGAAAGGTAACAAATCGTGATCTGTTTCAATTTGCGTGATATTAAGATAAGTCATAATTCAGAGAAAATGGTGCTACATATTTTTCGAAATCGAATGAAGGGCAAGCTCCTCCAAAACAACGACAATGATGAGAAAAACGACGACGAAGAAGACAGTGATGATGAAGACGAAGACGACGAAAATAATGAAATAGATGATCAAGAAAGTGTGGCATGCGAAAGACGCATGAGGGAGCGAGACAACAATAACGACGTACGCAGCATACACACAGTCGACAGCCCAATACTACGACGAGCAGACAATGGAAGACGAACCAAAATACAACGACGCAATTACGACGGCCAGCAGGCGCAGTGATTCGTTACACATTTTCGCGACATAGAAGAGTCTATCCGAGTATTCGATGGCTCTGACAAATTGCTGTCGAAGTATGGATAGCAGAATTTGAAGAGCAAGCGGAGTTCATTTGTTGGAGCGATTTACAAAAACTAATTTTTGCAAAGAAGTGACTAAAGGGCATTGCCAGAATTTTTATTTTAAGAGAGAAACATATAAACTCATGGAAAGCTTTGAAGAGTGCGTTATTAAGTGAATTCAAGTCTAGAGTCAGCAGTCAGCAAATTCACACGCAGTTGAGGGAGAGCAAACACCGATCTAATGAGAGTGCTCTTGAGTATTTTATCGTATAAGAGATATTGCAGCGCGAGGCAATGTGGAAGAAGACGCACTTATGCGATACGTAATTGATGGTGTTGATGAATTGACATTAAATAAATAAATAAATGAGTGACTTTAAAGACAAATTATATGACTACGAGAAAATAAGTGAGAAAATGAAGAAGAGTGATAAAGCTGAAAAAGATAAGAAGAAGCAAAGAGAAAGAAAGAAAGTGCGTCAAATGTAATCAGTTTGGCCATATTTTCAAAAATTGCAAGCAAAAGGGTAAAAATCTAAATGAAGAGAGTCAAAACGTACGTGTAGTTAAACAGAACGCTGAAATAATATCCAAAGAAGTTTTGATAAAAAATACGAAGTGTATGGCATTATTTGATAGGTAGTAAATTGAATATTTTACGCAAAGATTTATACGACGAACCAAAAACTACGAGCTTAAAGAGTATGTTTAATCGGTTTCGGAAGTGAAAAGAGTGCTGACAATATGAAGGCAATTGGTCAGGTAGAGCATAGCATACGCATTGACGATGAAGAGTATGTGTTAAACTTTTATGTTGTTGCTGGCAGATTAATGGACATTAAACTAATAATTGGAGAAGAGTTCTGAATGCAAGCAGAATTATCGCTTAATCGTGAAGGAGTCAAAGTGAGCAAAATGATATTCGAGAACAAAGAACGTGGTACTTTTGACGAAACGTCCGTAATGAGAATTGACGCAGTGGTCGATAATTCAATGATCGACATAAAGTATAATAATGATCGAAGTATAAACCGGAAAGGTCGAAAACAACGAGCATTGAAATGAAGATTTTTCTTAAAACCGAAATGCCAATTTTCTCGCGTCCGCGGCGATGCGCGCTATCTGAGGCTCGCATAATAGAAGATCAAATTGACGAATGACTGCAGAATGGTATAATAGAAGAGTCTGAGTTTGAGTTTACGAGTCCGGTTGTATTAGTGAAAAAGAGCGACAGCAATCTAAGACTATGTATTGATTATAGACGGATCAATAAAGTTATCGTAAAAGATCATTTCCCGTTGCCGTTGATAGATGATCAGCTGGATCGCTTACAAGATGCTATATTGTTTAGTACAATTGACTTGAAGAATGGGTTTTTCATATTCCAGTAGCTGATGACAACAGGAAGTACACCTCATTTGTGACGCAGAGCGGTCAGTACCAGCTCCGAAAGGTGCCATTTGGATTGTCAAACTCTCCCGGAGTATTCCGAAGGCACATAAATGCAATCTTTCTACCGTTGACCAGGAAGGGAATCACATTACCGTATGTAGACGATGAAATCATTTCAGCTAAAGATGAGCAAGAGGCATTGACAAACCTAAAGGAAGTTCTCAAGACGTGTGAAGAATATGACCTTTAGTTGTTTTAAGAAGTGTCACTTTTTACAAACACGAATTCATTTCCTCGGCCATATCATTGAGAATAAAAAGCTGTATCCAACGCTGTTGAAGATTAAAGCCGTCTCGAAGTTCAAGACACCGCAGTCAGTGAAACAGCTTGAGAGTTTTTTAGGTCTAACAGGATATATCAGGAAATGTATCTACAACAACGCCGTTATTGTCAAACCATTAACTGATTTAAACGAAGAATAGCGCTAAGTTTGTTGTAGGTCCAAAAGAAGAAGAGGCTATAGACGAGTTGAAGAGGTTTTTGATATCAACCCCAGTGCTAGCCATCTACAACCAGAAGTACGAGACCGAAGTCCATACGGATGCATCAATGGACGGTTTGCAGCTTTTCTGATGCAAAGATCACCAGATGACGGGCAATTGCATCCTGTATACTAGATGGGCAAGAAAACGACGGAAGCGCAAAGAAAGTACACGAGCTACGAGTTGGAGTTACTTGCAGTCATCGAAGCATTGACCAAATTTATGGTTTATCTTCTGGGCATTGCATTTAAGATAAACAGGCTCTGTGTACAAGGGTGACCAGATGGATATTGTTTTTGCAAGATTACAACTATGAAGTTGAACATCGCGCGGGTTCACGAATGCGTCATGTTGATGCACCTTCACGATATCCCATTATGTATGTAAGCGAAAGAAACATTTTAACTGGCATAGAACAGGCGCAAAAACAGGACGAAAATTTGAAGACGATCATAAGGCTCATCAATGACGACGATCAACAACACGAAGACTATTTTGTTAAATCGGGAATCTTTTACAAATTAGTCAATGACGCAGAACTCATAGTGATCCCCAAGGATATGCAGAAGTCCAATATCGCCAAAGCCCACGATAGAGGACAATATGCTATAAATAAGGCAAATGGCCAAATCTGTAAGGAGTTCTATACACCGAATTTGGACGACAACATCAAGAAGTACTTCAAAGCTACATAAATTACATACTGGTTTGTTGCATCCTCTGTAAGAAGAAGACGTGCCGCTGCAGACGTATCACATAGACTTTTTGGGTCCGCTGGAGTCAACCAGCAAGAATATCAAATACATACTAGTCGGGGTAGACGTCTTCATGAAGATTTGCAGGCTATACCCTACGAGGACAACAACGTCTAATGGGGTCATAGCGAAGCTACGTAGCCAGAACGTAACTTTTGGAAATTCTTCTCTTATCATTTCAGATCGAGGCTCAGCTTTTACCGCTATAGATTTCCTGCAGTATTGCGAACACGAAAATATCAAATTGATAAAAATGACGACAGGACTTCCACGGGTAAACGGACAGGTGGAAAGGCTGAACGCTGTAATCATTTCCGTGCTGGCTAAGCTCAGCATAGATGATCCTTCGAAGTGGTGTAAGCACGTTGATCGAGTTGAGCCATCAATTAATTCGACGTACACCAGAAGCATTGATACGACAACTTTCGAACTTCTAATGGGAAGCAAGTTGCAGAATAAAGACCAGCACCTTTCGGATTTGATACAAAAAGAGTCCGTTCTTGCATTTGATTACGACCGCAATAAGATACGGGCAAACGCGAAGAGCTAAATTTTAAATTTACAAGCCGAGAACAAGAAGACATATAACTTAAGACGTAAGGCAGCCAGGCAGTACCACGTTGGCGACCTTATTGCCATAAAGAGGACGTAATTTGGGAGTGGACTCAAACTTAAGCCGAAATTTTTGGGCCCTTACCAGATCGTCTGAGTAAAGCATAACAATGCTTGCGATGTAAAAAAGGCGGGCAGTTCCGATGGGTCAAAGCACTCATCTACGTGTGCGGAGTACTTAAAGCCATGGTTCACGTTTAGCGACGATGCAATCGAGGTGAATGCATAAGCAGGATGGCCGGATGTGGGTTGGTAGCTCCCTGCGAAAGGCAATTAACAACAATCCCTAGACAAGAGCGAATAAGTAGAGAAGTCGACAAGCAGTAAAAGGGCGATTTCACCCACAGGCGTGGAAGGGGCTGGCAAAAACTATAACAAACTTGATCTGCCTGCACACTATACAAGTGTTGTCACCAAATTTAGTAACTCTAGCTCTTATAGTCTCTGAGATCTACGTGTTCATACGGATGGATAGACAGACAGACGGAGAGATGGACATGGCTACATCGTCTCGGCTGTTGATGCTGATTAATAATATATAAACTTTATACGGTCCACGCCTCCTTCTGTCTGTTACGCACATTTCGCTTTCGTCAAACTTAGTAGACAATGTACTATGTGCAAGGTCTAAAAACTTAAATTTGTAATTGTCAGCAGCGTAATTGTTTTTGTTTATGTTCTAACTAAAGTAGTTGTTGACCGCTGCAGCTGCAAATAACCTGGTGATCATTCATTTCTTAATATCTTCTATGTTTATGCTCCGATCGTGCTGAAATTTTTAGAAAACGCCCGCACAGGAACATCATCAATGTATGCCAAATCTGAATCTAAATATATAGTCTGTAGCTTTAGAAATACGTTTTTTTCCATTTGTGGCTAAGGACGTGTCAAAAATCTAAAAATAAATATAGGGTGTGCCACGGGTCCTTCTGCCTGTTACGCACATTTCGTTTTCGTCAAACTTAGTAGACTATTTACTATGTACATAATCTAAAAAGAACTACAAGCTAGTTCTGGAAGGAACTGACATGATGCAAGTCAATCTAATATATATGTACCGATATGAAAACGACAACTCCACCAATCCAGAAACAACAATCAAAACCACCAGTTGCAGTCGTAACACAGTTACATACGCAAACATCACTAACAACATTGAGAATCCGAATGAAACTCCTATAATATCCATGGAATATTCACTTTTATCACCAACTACGGTTAAAATCTTCTCACAAACCCAAAAAATATAAAACACGTAATAACGTTCTAGTCCGATAAGCCCTAAAAAGGACAAGCCATTATATACCTTGCTATGTGAAATTGTATCTAAAATTATTTCCGAGCTTGTAAGTCGATCGTGATTTGCAGGAAGCATAAAATCTACTACTGATGGATATGTTTATTATAATAATTCTAGTAGTTTTTTACTTATTCCAACTTATTGTTGGAAGAGGTTTGGCATAATGAAAAAAAAAAAAAATAATAAATTACGAAAGTTGAGCGCACTCGCGTCAGTACTTTGTACAGTCTCTTAAATTAAGTATTTTGATTATAATAGAGGTAATTACCTTACAGGTAAGTTTTTTTGAAACAATATTGCATCTGAATAAAGCAACAAGCTTTTATATATGTTCAGAAACTCTATCAAAAGCTGATTGCTATGTCACTTCATTAACATATACATGTGCTGGCCGCAAAGATCAAAGCGCAAGCGGTTCAATGTACAATTACTTCTCTGATTAACTTTCGTATTTATAGACTGATCTTGATGAATCTTTCAGAATTGCTTCTCTATGGTAAATAAAGAAAAAATAAAGAAATATGACCATAATCATTTTTTTCGATTTCTTGGGGTGGGTATGGAAAGTCAAACTTAAAATTTATCAGGAGAGGATATATATGAACCTTCATGCCAAATTTGGTGTTTCTGTTGTAGTTGCTGAGATCGACTTGTTTATACAGAGAGACAGCCTAATTTAAGTTGACTTAACCATTGCCATAGAATGTCGACCAAAACTATTATGGCAGCGACCACATTCCAATTCTCATCCCCATTTTCCTCTCAATCCCAAACAAACCATTGGAGCAACTTAGTATGAACCATAGCACACAGGTTAACAAGGAATCCGCGAACATTATAAAGCTTACCTGACAATGTGCCAACACCTCCATCATACACCTCCTACTCACAACCACCAATCTATAACAACCAATCTCCTCTTTTTAAATTGATGTCTCGGCTGATGCGTTCAAAGCAATTTGTTTTGATTCCTTCTGGCCGCAGAACTTAATTGTGAAAGAGTATGTTTCCACTAAAAGAAATCGGCATCCGATTACACTGCCTAGAGATTCTGCAGGCGCTTCATCATCAAATGAGGTGCCAAAATACTAACATCTTCTCTCCTTCTTTCCTATCAAAATGTTAAAGGTCTTAACACTAAACTACATAAACTGTTTGTAGACAGCCTATCTTTTGAATTTAACATAATAGTCTTTACTGAAACTTGGTTAAAGCCTGAAATATCAGATTTCTCTGTGTTTCCCAATAGGTACACCCCTTTTAGATGTGATCGGAAATCACGAATGGGAGGTGGTGTTCTTGTTGCGGTCTGAATCTGAATCTGATCCTTCGTTCGAGGCGATTACTTCTATAAATGTACCAAATATTGAGTCCATTGCTGTTAAAATCTTAATGAAAAAATGTTCTTTATTTGCCGCGTAAGTTCCCTGTGAGGTCTAATAGACCCCCTTGGTTCTCGCGAAAGCTAACAATGTTAAAGAATTTGAAATCTCGATATTATAAAAGATATAAGGAGTCGAGAAATCCTTCTGATTTTTCGCGTTATGTCATAGCCAGATCTAATTTTATTACGCCTAGCTCGTGTTGTTACAATGCTTATTTGAATCGTTATCGATTGAAGTTTGTTCAAAATCCTCCTTCTTACCCTCAGGTTACATCCGATTTGTTTGCCGACTTCTTCCAAACTACATACTTAACTACTAACTTCTCTTCTAACTCACCTTATCCTTACAGTTTATTAAAATCTAACTGTATTTTTGGTCCTCTGATCTTAGAAAGTTCATTACTAAACGAAATAAATTCTATCAAGCCCAGTTAATCACCTGGCCCTGACGGAGATACAGGATTTATACTTAGGTATTGTGCTGGACCTCTCTGCAAATCAGTACTTTCCCTATTTATACTCTCGATTAACTCTTGCTCTTTCCCCATCTACTTGGAAAGAATAGTATATTGTTCCTTTTCATAAAGATGGATCTAAGCTTAATGCTAAAAACTATAGAGGTATTTCCAAGTTGTCCGCTATGCCTAAGGTATTCGAGAAAATTATTATATCTCAACTGCAACACTTTTGTGGCTTTATCATTTCGCCATTCCAACATGGTTTTGTGAAGTCGAGATCTACATCAACTAACCTACTGAAACATTCTTCTTTAGTTATCAGAGGATTTCAGAATAAGATGCAGACTGATGTCATTTACACTGACTTCAGTAAGGCTTTTGACTCTGTGAATCATTGTCTCCTGCTTAATAAACTTAATCTTATCGGTTTTCCCCATATACTCCTTATGTGGAACCCAAAAAGTGCTATTCTGATCCTCTCTTTTTAAGCCCGTATTTGTAACCTCTGGCGAACCTCAGGGCAGCCATTTCGGTCCTCTACTATTTAACCTTTTTATTGACAATCTTCCGTCTATTTTCAAATTCTCACGTATTCTTATGAACGCCGATGATGAGAAGCTCTGCTTAATATATAATGACATCAAGTGTCATAATTTTTTACAAGCAGATCTTGACTCCTTTCATTCCTAGTGTGAAGCAAATTTGTTACAACTAAACTGCTTTAAATATAAGATGATGTCGTTTTATCGGAGCAGGCCTCGATTGGACGCCTTTTGAGAGTTTAAATCAGGTAAAGGATTTAGGAATCCTTCTTGATCATAAATTGAGTTTAGATCTGCATATTTCCTATACTGTCAATAAGGCTACTGAATTACTTGGGTTCATCAAACGATGGTCTAAGGAATTCGATAAACTAACCACAGTCTGATTGGGTTATGTAGGATATTTCAATGCTTTTTGATTTCCCCAGATTTAAATTACGTTTGTAATTATTTTTAATTTTATTAAATATTATATCATTAAAGTCCATATTTTCCACTGTTAGGGTTCAATTTTTGACATGACAATATTTGCTAGCAAACAGCACAGCTGATTTATTTAGAGCAGATGACGAATTGATGTGGAATTATAAAATTCAGGGGCAATTCAGTATGTTATCGAATGAGCCGAATGTAGTATCGTAGAGAGACCCTATTAAATAAAGTTCAAGGTACAACCCTGAGTGTTATAAGAACTATTGATAAGACCGAACCATCGTGGAATGACATAAAAGAATATTTTGTTTCGTAATTTTGGCGTGAAGGAGTCGAACAATAACCTGTATCAGGAGGCGCTTATGTTAAGCATTAGAAACGATATTATTTAATAAATGTTATGAATATAATAAACAAGTCAGGCAGCTACAGTCGACCTGGATCGACGGTGGGACACTATGTACTTATCGGGGAAAGCAGAAAATTGAGTAATATATATTATGATTAACTTAAAAAAATACATTTTTATATAATTTGGTCGCCGCTCGAATTCGCTTCCTATTAAGCAAATATAAAAGCAAATTTTAGTGCCATATATAACGCATATAAAAAATTGTATAGCTTGCAATACAAATTGATCAGGACTCGAACTCGCGATCCCTGATTGACATTCTAACGCTCTATGCCCTCTATACAACCGACTTCGGCAGCCGACAAAGTCAAAATATCACACTTCGTATTTCCATTTCATTGCCCGCCCCTTTTGCAGAAAGTTTCTTTTGCTTAAGCAATGTTTAACTCATTATCTTTCGTTCTTGGAAGAGAGCAGCAATAGTGAGCGAGAGCGAAGGAAACAACCGTTACTTTTTTGCGCGTTGCTATGTATAGGCGTGGCTGTTTATACTGAGATGCTTGTGAAAACTATGCTGACAAATCAATTGGAGGTAATAAACACGCTTCTTTTGCTTTTATAAAATTATAAAAACATTAAATTTTGTCTGGGACGCAGCAAAAGCCTCGAACCCCAGACCTCTCACCCGTAAATCACACGTCTTATAACTTGAGCCACCGCCTTCCATACTGCATGTTCGGCAACCTCAATACATATACAGCACGAGTTTTTGCATTTGTCATATATAAATATAAATTCAATTTTCTAACAAAATTTGGTTATTGATTTCTCTTAAATTCTTAATATTTTCTAACAAATAATGCAAAACTAATTATATATGTATAAATAAAATTGTTAGAAACAGAGAACGAAAAATGTTCAAGGCAAGCCATGTATCCCACATATAAACGTCATTGAAATTGTTAACTTTCTGCAACAGAATTTAAACTCGGCGTAGACATGGCTATAATAAGCGAGCCATACAGAAGGATCTCCTGTGATAGGTGGTGCTGGAGTTCTTCAGGAAAGGCAGCGATCTGGAAAAGCGGAGAGAATTCAGCTCTGCAGCTCTCTTACGCAAATAAGTGACGCTATTTTGTCCAAGCAATGCTCGTTGATTACAGTAATCACCCTGTACACCCAAGTGTACAGCTGCTACCTCCGTCCGAGCCTTAGCTACGATGAGTTCAGCAGTGCACTGGACGAACTTGGGCTTTGGAGTGAGGTAGCACGCTTACCAATGCTAGAGGCCGGTGTCTGCTCGAACCATTCGCTACGCTCTTCTAAACGAAGGCTGCCAAAATACTTTTAGTCGCGCCGGAACAGGGCAATTAATCGATTTAATCTTCGCCAGCAGTTGCCTGTTCATTTTAACTTGACGGATAGGAGACCACTACACCGGAAGTGAGGACGAGCCCATCTTGTTCTCCATTGAGACCCCCAGCAGGCGAGTACGGAGTCATGTGCCCATGGGCATGGAGTATAAAGAGAGCTCATTAAACGTGAAAACATTTGCTAATTTGATGAGTGATCTGGTGATCGCAGGCTCGGCAGAGAGTATGACAGATCAACTGTCCTATCATCTCAAGCGGGCATGCGGCGTTAGCATAGTGGCCAATAAGTGGTTCAGAAGACACCACAGGCCAACTTTCTAGTGTAATGAGGAGATCGCAGGGGCAAGATGGCAGTTTCAACGCGCGAGAACGAGAGACAGCAAAAACATTAAATTCCTGCACCGTCAATTCAGAAAGGCAATGAGGGCTCTGAAAAGTGTATTCCTCGCCAGCAAGTGAGAGTGCTTTCTCCACCTATGCATATAAAATTTGAGTCAGGCGAGTATATGCGAACAGACAAGAAGCTGCAGATGATCCTCCCACACTGGGAGGGCAGTTTTGGAATAGAGGAGGCGTTTTGCGCGACCGCGACAAAGCTGCTCCCTTTGATATTGAGGCTGTTACTACAAAAGCTAGTGCTTATCCCGAAGCCCAGCAATCCGGCCGAACACGCGTCATCGTATTAACCGATTTCCCTGATTTGCCTTACCCAGTGGTAAGTAACTTGAGCGCAATATGGGCGCAATGGACGCAATTCGTAGAGTGACTCGAATTGCTCGGATTGCCTCGAAAGCAATAGAAGGCTCTAGATGGAAAGGTGGCTGAAAGTAATATTATCTCATTGTTACCCTAAATGTGTTTAATATATCCGACTGGGTGAGCATCCTCGAAGCTCTACTAACCTTTGGGACTTCACCATACCTGTACGCCCTTGTGGACCTCGGTTGGAACGGCGGTACATAACATAATATTGGGAGTGCCCCAAGGTTCAGTTATGTGTCCTCTCTTATGGAACGTTATGTTTGATAGGATTTTACGTCTGATACTCCCCGAAGGTTGCCAAATAGTAGGGTATGCGGACGACGTGGCTCTCGTGATTGTGGCTAAGCACCTAGGAGCGGCTGAAACGACCTGTAGTACGGTTGTTATGCTGGTAATGCAGTGGCTACGCTCAGTTGGATTAAAGCTGGCAACTCGCAAAACTGAGGCGGTGCTCGTTAGTAGCCGGAAGAGGATGGAGACAGCCTGCATCAGGATTGGCGATTGCGTCGTGCTTTCAAAACGGGCCATTCGCTATCTTGGAGTCAATTCAGAGCGGTGCAGCAAAAAGCGGTAAGCTCATTTTGTGCACTAGTCCGCATCATGCATAGTAAACTAAATCTCGATGTATGCTGTGCTAATCTGGGCAGATGCCATGAAGGAGAGGAGCTATCGTCCGTGTATCGTCATGGACGCCTCATTCCAAACATTAGAAGCTGGATCGGAAGTAGGTTCGGAAGTGTCAATTTCTACCTAACCCAACAGCTAAGCGGTCATGGATGCTTCAGGCAGTACCTGCACAGGTTTGGAGCACATTCTATCCCAATGTGGGCGGTTCTCTGAACAGAGGCACAGCCAAGCAGATGTAGCCGGACAGTCGATCTCGGCGGACAACATTGCGCACCTTATGTGAACAGCGGATCCCGTGTGGGATGGAGCTTGCAGTTCCCTGCGAATGTCATGGAAGAATTGCGCAGATTGGAGAGGACCCGGAGTAGAGCGGAGTAGGCATAGCCATTGTCCCCGCGATGCATACACACACATACACACACACACACACACACACATACATACGCACACACACACACATAAATACGCACTCACATACACAAACAGTGAGTTTGATTAAACAAGTGCGGATGCGTTTTTACCATCCCGCAGTGAAAAAAACTATAGCACTTTCGCCCTGCAATTTATAAAGACGACCGGTTACTGGACTTCTGTGTGAGCGTTGGAACACTCACCTGACAGAGTCACCGCCAATCCTGGTCCGTACACGTGGACTCTGCTATTGTTGTGGCTCTTGCGCTTTGGGCCAGAGTGGTAGACGAGAGCGGCGAGGGGTCGCGCATGATCTAATTCTGGCCTCCTGATCACACAAAGTAGGCCGAGTTTCCCGCCGATTATCGGGCTTGTATAAATTGCAGTGAGTTGCAACTTATTGCAATAAAACAGCAGTTGTTGTTAAGCGACTCGTCCAAGTAGAGTTGTGTTAAGCTACAGTCAGCTGATTGCGAGCTTTTCATTTGGAAGCAGCGCAGAAAGTAGTGCATACTTTCAGGTGCGACTGGAATCTTAGCTAGTGGACACTTTCTGGACTCTAGTGCAGACTTAGGAGATAAAGGTCAGGGTTCAGACTGTTTTCCAACCCCTTCCGATGAGGCGGTGCTCAGTTAATGGGCTCTGGGAACCGAGCCGGGGCGGTATAACCCCCAGCAGTCAAAGTCAAGGGAAACCACTGGCCACCGTGGGACTGCACTAGAGTTCCCAACACGGAAATGGAAGAAACTCAAGCGTTTCTTAGACGCCCCTTGGTGCAGCGTACACCATATTCACAGGTGGCGGGGCAAACACAATCAAGCTCGGTCAAGCTGGCACCAGGAGATTCAATTGAAGGCGAAACGGGTAAACAAAACGCGACCTGCAAGGAGTCCATCAAGTGTATGGGTCTTGCCCTAAAGAGTCTCTCAACTCTCCTTGGTGGCCAGCGTCATATTAACACGCTGATAAGTGATGAGCTAGCAAAGCTAACTAAAAGCTAGCTAAAAGCTAAACCGTCACCTCAATCAATGTGCAAGCTACGCCATCGATAGAGCAGCGGCATGGTATAGATGCGATATGTCTTGTGGGTACGCCTAAAAGGCAGAGAGACTCTTTGCCGGAGCCAAGCAAAACGCCTTCAAAGAAACCGAGACAACAGGAGCTCTCTCCAAAGGATGCAAGGCTCGCAGCAAACCAGGAAGATGACGCCCAGAAAGCAGGGGACTGGACCGTGGAGAAGGGTCGCCAGCCCGCAAGCAAACATGCCAACCCGCTGGAAAGCCGGCTTGTAGGTGACAACTAAATCCTCGCCCAGATGCTATCCTGATTGAGGCTAAGGGAGGCATCACCCACAGTGATATACTGCGGATGGTCACTCGTAGCCAAAATGCCAAACTGCAGCAAGTCGGTGAAAGGATTAGCAAGAGGGGTTAAGCTCTTGAAACTAAAAACAGCAAGGGCTGAAAACTTGTGCCAGCTGTGCGAGGATATTGGCCAAGCACTTGGTGGCAGAGATGACCTCAGCAGAGGACTTGTCATCTGCGTTTAAGTCCCAACTTGACGTTGAATTGAGTGCGAGAGCAGTAAAAAGGCTGCGACCCGCTTTCGGTGGAATTCATTCAGGAAAAATTAAGATTAAGCGCGTTCATTATGCAGAATTGTGGCAAGAAGTGTGCCGACTAGGTGCTTTAGGTGCCTTGAAATTGGCCATATTGCGGCTAGGTGCCATTCTCCAGTGGATAGGATTGGCTGATGCCTTAAGTGCGGTGAGAAGGGTCATTAGGTTCGCGAGTGTACCAACCTGGCCAAATGCTTCCTCTGCGCAGCAACGGGAAAGCAGGGAAGCCATGTAGCCGGAAGCCAGCACTGCCCAGCCGCAGCACACAAAGGCCACCATCATAGTTAGCGTCCTTCAGTTGAACCTAAACCACTGTGAAGTAGCTCTCGATCTTCTCTCCCAGTCCGTGCAGGAACTGGGCATAGACGTAGCTATCTTAAGTGAGCCATATAGAAGGATCATCGGTGGAAGGTGGAAAGGCAGCGATTTAGAATTGCGAAGAGGACTCAGCCCTGCAGCTCACTTCTGCTTCGAGCGGCACTCACTTTGTCCGAGCACGGATCGGTGATTACTGGGTGACAGCTGCTACCTCCCTCCAAGCTTTAGCTACGATGAGTTCAGTGCTGCACTGGACGAAATTGCGGTCGAAGCCCGGAGCCATATCCTGACCACGAGCACATCTTATTCTCCGTTGGGACACCCAGCAGGCGAGTGCGTAGTCATGCGCCCATGGATATGGTGTACAAGGAGAGCTCATTCAACGTGCAAACATTTGCTAATTTAATGAGCGATCCGGTGGTCGCAGGCCTCGACCGAGAGTATGACGGAACAGCTGTCCTATTGT